>JAAMPI010001421.1:0-14654 GCA_013054445.1 Cudoniella acicularis | reverse complement strand
ATGCCTCGAGATAAAAGCCGCACTTATCCAGGAGCAAGATTGCGTTCTATTTTGCGATCATTTCCAGGATCTCTTGTAGACTCTCCTCGACCTCACCAGAGTAGGTACCAAGATCGCTGGCACTTATCATGTACAATGGGATGTGTATACTCTCTGCTACAGACTCCGCTGTCAGGGTTTTACCCACGCCTGGAGGGCCAGAGAGGAGTATAATTATCCCCTTTCCCTTGCCGGCGATAACATCGTCAAAGGAGTTTTTGTTTTCCACTTGACTTTCCACAAAAGACATTAAGATATCTTTCGTGTCTTCTGGGAGGACAAGTTTGCTGAATGCGTCATCATTCCAGACGATCTCTGACACGAAGTCTACAAAGAAGTACACTGGAGACAGTTAGCACCGGCTTGGTTGTTTACACAGAGATATACATACGCCATTTCTTGAGCTTCAGTGAATACCCAGCGACTGTGGATTTGCAAATCAAGTGTCCAATAGCAGTCAGCCCAACCTTTGGAGAAGTTGTTGTCGTTGTATAATTGTCGCCATTTGGAGAATCAACTTCATTTGAAGGGTTTAGCTTGCATTCACCGTCCTCGTCACTGAGGGAGCCCGAAACGCTTTCACTCTGCATTAGATTATGTCGATTGAATGACTCAATATCAATAACAATCTTCCCGCTGACGGCTAGTGGCATTCGTTGGCCTTTTTTATCCCAAGTCAACGCTATTCCCTTATATATATAGTCAATTAGCGAGTAAATAGATGTTCAGAGCATGAAAACTTACGATTTATAATGATAGCCTACCAACTGCTCGTATTTCTCTCCACGCTTAATCAAGATCTCCCGAATCTTGTGTTCCTCGGGATGTAATAAAAGCAGAAATGCGGCTAACGATGGAATCGCCTGTGTCCCGGCGAACGCATGAATGGAGATAGTCTCAGATCCCTTTCCAAATGCAGTGCCAGACCACCCAATTGGTGCTAGTGAAAGCCTGTAAAAGCTCCCGCAATTGTTCTGTGCATAGTACCTCGTACAAAGGACATTGCTGTTGGAACACCGCCCTGCCTAGTGAAAATGGGATATCCAGATTGAAAAATGGACCAAAAATGTTAAGACGTTGTAACGCCTTGCGTAATAAAATCCTCCAGAGCTTTGATAGTATCTTTCAACTCTTCCTTCAGGAGATTGTGAAGAGTTTTGACGCGATATTTCGTAATAGGATCTTTCTCCGATTTCATCGCCTCGAGGAGTTCGGACCACCGGTGAACAAAAGGGATAAATTGGTGAGCGTAGAGTTGATTGAAAAGACGCTCGAATTCTAAGTAAAGAGGCTCGAAGAGCTTACGAATACAAAAGGGGTGCTCGCTGACTAATACAAGATGCGCATCTAAAGTGCTACACGTGACCCAATTCTACGTGACATTTTGTTAATTGAACCGACTGTTACATCTTTCAGTTCGGGATCTTTGTCTGTAGCTGGGGTGTCAGCGCCAGGGGTGGTGTCAGCTGAACCCTCCTTTTTGTCGTCACCAAGAACCTTCATGTTGAATTGGGAAGCGAGCGCTTCTATCGCACTCTTGATGGCTTTTGCGTCTGCCATTTTTGAGTTGTGCTAGTAGGTGATTCAAGAGTTCCGAACACGGCGTCGTCAAGACTGTCAAGTAGTGTTATGAGCAAAAAGAATACCGGGAAGATCGTCGAAACTCCACGCTGCTTCACTGAAGTAGAGAATCTATGAACAGGTTGCGTTGATAAAATATATATTCGAATTAGTTAAGTATTCATTTCTAGGGCTGACTCCCCGGCTGAGTTGGAATCTGGATTAAAATCATGACTCACGCCGTACAGTTGCACTGAGAAAGCCTAGCTAACACTAGCTGCCTGCTAGGCTAGAGGCAGCACAGAATGCACAGTTACTACTATACAGATTTTCCATAGTCGGCTTAGGTCTAACCGAATTCGAGTATGTCAGCGCTATAAGTATAAGTGAGAAGCCTATTCTATTACGTGAAGCTATATAGATACGCAGCAAATGGAGCCTTCGCCACCTTCTATAATCTTAATTACTCAAGCCTAAACCGACTAATCTTAAACAATATAGTAGGTCCATATCTTGCTGTTTATCCAGCCAAGCCAAACGTTTAGATAATTAGCAATCCTCGACTGTTGGCACCGAACACTAGACTATCCACCTCTCAAAACCTTAAATGCCTCGACATCTGCCTCCGGAAGTTTTACGATGGCCTCCACCTCATTTTTGCTCGATATCTTGATGCTAAGGCCTCCACTCTTAAATTGGTTAGCTGATGCTACTCGGATCCATTCGACACGTTTGTTTCTGCTCTATTCAATCGTATGGTGAACGTAGTTCTGTAGAGTTTTGGGGGTCTTTGCCCGGAGGCTTTTGATAGTGGATGGGTCCATAATCTTTACAATGATCTCACGTTGTGCCTAAATGAATAGAGAAGTCTAAGTAGATATTATAATTGGTTTGCTAAGGGGGCGGGCATTACTAGTCAATACCGACGCGTACAAAGCCCTAGGAGACGGCGTAGATGGCCTTTGCGATGTCGTTGGTCTCTTGTATAAGAGCGGTTGTTGTTCTTCTCTCCTCGGCGGCGTCCTTCACGGTTTGGTTAGTCTCCCGGCTGAGTGTGGCAATCTGTTGGTGCATAATCGTGTTCTCCCGGGCTCTCACTACCGTGGATTGTACTGCTTCCGCTGTCGTTTTGAGATCATTCTGAACGGTTGCAAGGGTTTGCATGACTGCGCTCATATCTGGGGTATTCTGGAACTTGGCGATGAGGACGCTCATGGCCGCGAGCATGGTCTGGCTAACGGCTTTGGCACCGGCTGGTCATCAGTGGAGTCGATACAGGCATGTGCTTTCTTGAGGTAATCGCTGAGGTATGTAGCGTGCTCGTGGGTATTGTTGGGCCATGCTGCCGCCTTAGGCCACGGTGTCGCTATGGTGCCTATGTCACACTGGGCAATGCGCACAAGCTCAGGCTTCTGAAACGACCAAAAGGAGGGTTACTAGATGTGATTTTCGTTGCTCGATTTCAAAATTTTTGTTCTCGCTGTTTGTGAACTTTATAGTTCGCATGATGTTAGTTGAATCTAAGACGTGTCTGATCACGTGTGAAGACAAATCAAAAATAAATTTCGACTTTGATATGATTTTAAAACATTTCGAATTCCCACATCAACACCAAAAGCCAAAAACGACTGTGCGCGGAAACCTTTAAGCAAGGAAGACTGTTAATTAATACCGGAAAGCTTCTACGTACGGCCTCTATGTTTGAAGCCGCCACGATGTCGTTATCCAACTTATTAGTTTACATTCATCGCAGATCGCGAGTATTCAGCAGGCATCCAACCTTGAACGCGATCCAACGCGTATACCTCACATAAGATCCGGACAGAGGATTCTTCGTTCTCGACACGCTTTCGAAGCATAAGAACTCCCACAGATGGAGTGCGGATAGACTCCGCGATTAGGATATCGGCCAACTAGATATACTACGAGGTGTAAACATTCTGCTAGAGAGGAGTGCGAGAATTGAATTTTGAGCCGCAGTGGACGACCTCTATTACTTTCCGTAATGACCGGACACGTGGTGGGAGTACTACGGCTGCTCGAGAATGCGGTTGATGCAGAACCCGGCTGGGAGGTAAGGGGTCAGCACAAGGCGATGGCGGGGTACTCATGCGCCCTTAAGGTTAATCATGCAGGTTGAAAGTTGATAATGCCCAAGGCTGACTGAGAGCTCACGTGGGAGGCGAATAGATCTCCCAATGGCTGAAGCTCAGCTGCTCCATAAAGAATAAATGCGTGGAAATGCGGTATTGGTTGTAAACAAGTCCTTTCCATCTTGTTTGCGTAACGTGAGTATTCTGGGCTTTCCGTGGGACCAATACGAAACATGGATGGATGCAGGTAATTGCTTATTGTTTTTCAATAAGCCCTTTACAGCCCAAACTGGGTAATCATTAGCGAAGCGAGATAAGGTCCCCAATCATAATTGAGGGATAATGGGGGCTGAAAAGTAAGGCTTGAGGCTGATAATAGGCTCGTCTTTACTTGACGCCGTTTTTCTGTGTGCGTCCGCTTTTACTCAATACTAAAATTGCAGAATATTCCAACATCACATACCCCTTCATCTGCATCGCCGTTTTCCTACGATTATTATCGACTTTCTTTGTCAACGACTCGTCGACTCGTCGTCTTGTACTCGCCTATCACATTGTAACCTTCTTCCTCGACAAAATGTCCCAGTCTAGCAAACACGTTTGGAAGAAGCCTGAACTTTATTGGCAAACCCGAGCCTACATCGACGGAAGTGGGAAAATCCATGAGGGGAAGAAAGGCCTCAATACCTCCTACGTCTACCAGCTCGAGATGTATAACAAACAACAGGCGCAGAAGGCCGGGTCGTCGAGCAGTCAGGCGAAGACTAGCGGTCACGTGAAGCCTCAGTCGAGCGCCTCCAAAAGCGGATCTTCGAGCAGCAAAGCCAAGACTGGTAGTCATGGAAAGGCCAGCTCTAAAAAATAGCTGCAGTCCAAGATGTTGAGCAGTCATGCTTTTTCAGGTGCACTATTTTCAAGTGTCAGAAATGTTGGAGGGAGGGTCCTGATTTCAAGGTACGTATGTGTCTGCTGTTGAGAATAAGTTTGAGGTACCTAACTCATGTTTCCTATGCGTAGATTTGTACTCGATCGTTTTTGGACAGGTGTTCGACAGCGGATTTTGTCTTTCATTTTCGGGCGATTTCTCGAATCCATACCTACGAGGTTATCCTGAGCACTGCAATTACGACGGTCACTATAAATTTCGGAGGTAGCTTCTAGTTTTAGTCAAATTTGTCAATTCGAGAGATAGATATATGAAATGAAAGATTGCAATGTCTTAGGGATTCACATTTCAGTTTTCAATTTTATCCGACTTCAAAGATCCCCAGAGCCTTCAGACCGAAAAGAGTGAACCAACCAAATGCCTCAACTAATTATCCATTCCCATTTCTTATAGAATCTGAACGGAATCAGGCCTTCCTTGCTCGGTCCCAGCTTCGTCTGCTCTACTGATGCAAGACAAATATATCGCAACTTATGTATCGGCCACGGAAGACCAATACCGTCATCTTCCCCTACGATCTTGTCTATAACGCAAAGGACGGCATCCGGAGCTCCACGTGAGATCGTGACAAGAGCATACTTCTCATCCCGGACAGCGTAGTCTTTATGCTTCCATATGCGGTACTTCGACTTGCGGGGAAGTGGTTCTGACTCGGAATTAAGCTCCTCCAAATGCTTGTGGAGGGCAGTTGCTCCAACTCCGAGGCGCACTCGGAAGTGCCTCTTTCCGTCACTAATTGTCATGGAGACGTCTAGTTGCTCGTCCGTCACGTTAAGGATCGGGCTTTAGCTATACCGCAGACTTATTTAATAGCTCTATAGTATATACTACCCGGGTCTATATTAGTATATCTTTAAATACAATTACTATAAATTAAAGGCTTGCTATCCTTATACTAACAAGGTATAAGCATAATATGAATTTTTTCCCCGGGATCTCTAGTACTCCTGTTATTTTATACTTCTAAGTGTTTAGAGTAATATAGTTAAATAGGCCTGAAAACAGTCGAAGGGATATAGTATATCAGCAGATTAATTAATACTAACTTTAAAAAAGCAATTATTAGTATTCTAAGAAGTAGATATTATAAAAAGTAGGATTCGGTAGCTTAGCAGCTTGTTATTAGAATTAGATTAAATTAACTAGAAATCTATTCCTTGATCTCCCTTTTTTCTTGTATACCTATATGTGCTTTAAAAATAAACATGTTGATCTGGTTATCTCATATGTTGAAGCCCAGTCCCTCCCTATTTTACCCGATCACCCTAAAAAAAGCACACACCTCTATCCATTACTTCAATTCTAACTCACTCCTCAAGCCCAACAAGCGCATCCCACTCCTTCACTGGCATCATCCCACTCCTCGGCAACCTCCCCACAACCCCACTAGCAAGCATCATCATCTCGCCCTCTTCCGCCCTCCATTTCCTCTCTAAGTACTTCCCAAAAAGCCGATTCGTTTCCGTAGCAATCTCCTCCTCATTAACGCCCTTTTCCCTCTGCTCCTTTTCGAAAAGCAACAGGAGACAGGTATCACAAGCTAGTTTTTTTCTTTCGCCCTGTTGTGACATCGAAGACTTCTTCGCCAAGATCTTCAGGAGTAGCTGTTATTCCGCGATTGATTAGAGCGCGCTCCCTCCACCAAAGAATCAGTGGGAGGAGAAGAAGAGCAGGTACCTGTTTGCTCATGGGGGTTGGTATGTATATGTCCTTGTAATGTCATTGGAAGTGGGAGGCCGCTCCGAACGGCCATTTTCTCGCTGGCTCTCCTTCGTAGAGGAGATGCGGTGGCAGCGTGCACGCGATGCAATTCCGCGTAGTCTTTGGAGATACCCGTGGGGCTCTCCGTGTGATCAGTCAGCTGTAGACTCGGCGTGGGGTCTACACTAGCTAACATATCCGTTTCTGTCCCGCCGAGGTTCAAATTCCCTTGCGCGAGCTCCTGATCGAATTCCGCTAGAATCTCCGCTTCTGTCAAAGGAACCATAGCAGGTTGCGCGGAAGTGCTAATGCCATGCATAGATTTGAATTTCTCGAGAAGGTGAACATCGTCCGCAGGTGTTATTTCCAAGCCTTCGATTTCTCGTGCTCGAGCTCTGAGGGCGTCGTCACTGGGATACATGCCATTTGCAACCTCACTCTGAACGAGTTCGTTGAGACCTTGTTCGAGTTCCCGGGAGCAGAAGACTGCCGCGGGTGGTTGGTATCGGCTTGCGATGCTGCGGAGGAATTTCTGCGCTGTGGCTTTCTTAATGGTGAAGTGTTTATCTGCCATTTTGACGTCAACGTCGTCGACGAATTCGGCGGAGTCTTTGGGCTTGAGATATGGTGGAGAGAATCCTGAGCCGCCTGACTTGACTTGCCAGGAGACCGATTGGGTAGGAAGTCCAGGTCCTTCTTCGGGAGGAGCAAGACCGACATCTCGTTTGAATCGAATGAGCCATTCAGCATTGTCGGCTGCTGTTTGGTTCCATGGGTCATCGTCGTCGTAAATAATCCACCGCGCTTGATTTTGAATTTCTGCATCTGTTGGTATCTTGTGAATGTTAGTTTGATTCGTTCAAGTGTCAAGCAGCACTCACTCTTCTCGCAGGATTGTTAACCGACATGCAAGTGGTGACATATCTGGATAGCTCTCTCACAAGTCGAACGTAACAATTTGCATCGTTGAGGAAATATCGCAGAGGCTGTGTTGGATTGGTGTTTGTAGAGGGTTGGTTCTGCACAAGTGTGTGAAGTGGCTGGTCAATATTAGGTGCAATGCCACCCGTTGAATTGTTATTAACACTTGGAGGCGAGGGAAGTCCAATACCAGTCTGTTGCAAGTCCCAATGCAACGTTTTGGGAGATGGAGCTGATTGTGCCTGTGGAAACCCCAACTCTACTGCTTCGGAAAGAGGTGGCATATCGGGGCCGTCTTCATTCTCTGGAGCTAGGCCTTGTTGGCGTTTAAACAGGTGGAGAATAATAGGATCATCCATGGCCGTTTGATTCCAAGGATCGTCGTTATTGTAGACCGTCAAACGAGCAAAGTGTTGAATTTCGGCATCTGTAGGCGTAACGCCTTCTGCACGCTTCAAACGAACAAAATCGGCCAATTCTGTCTCAAGTCGGCTGTGAGTATGTATGCTATTGTCGATTTTTTTATCATCTGTTGGGCGAATATGCTCAATTGCCATTTCCGAGCTCGCTGGTAATCCTGCTCGTCTTCGGAAGTCTGCAAGCCAAGTCTTGGAAGCAATGATCAGATATTTGAACCATGCAAGACTGTCTTTGCATTTGTGATTCGATGTAACCTCAGTCTCGTCTAGGATTCGACATGCCTCAATCTGAAGCTCCGAGTCCGTGGCCGTTAGTCCCAATGCGAGCTTGGCATTCACGAATGCCAACAGGGCTCGCTCTTTGGAACATTTGATTGCGCCGACATCCGTAGCTGCTTGCGTAACAAAGGAATTCGCTACATCTCGTCTTTTAGCCCAAGGGATACCGCCAGCTGCTGCTTGATACACGTTCTCATCCTCACGGGAGTGACCCCCTGAGAACATAATAAGATCTCGAAACCACGAGACCTCGAGGTCTCCTGGAGGCGTCGCGAATTCGTCCGCTTTTCGAATAATCTGTCTTCCTTCTCTTAATAAATCGTCGTCTGTGGGAACGCCACCTTTCAAAATACAGTCGTGGAGATATTCCACGAGCCCAATCTTGATTAGATCCTCCAATGTTCGTGTCGCAGATGGCGAGTCCTTGGAAGCTTCGAAAGGCTCCAAACTATTTCGCTCGTCGTGAATAAGATCTCCTGAAAGTTAATTTCTGATATCACCAACCCCTCGAATGCAAAACTTACACGGTGGAATTCCGTTCTCAACAATATCCAAAACCTGTGGCTCAAAACCCCAGTCTCCTTTCCAGTCCGCCATACTCTTTCCGCCCTTGAAGTGCTCAGCTAAATGATCGACTCGGATCGTCCATGAATCCATCACAATACCACAAAAACCGCATCGGGAACGAATCTCAGGGGTGGCCACTTTCCAACTTTCCATTGAAAAATTCTGAAATTTGACATCATGAACCAGATTCAAGTGCTGTCTGAGATGGTCTTTCCGATAAAACGTTCTCTCTTCTAAGGACCGATCAGCACAACTTGAATAATTGTGCACCTCCTCATGTCCACTTGGAGGATTTGGCAAACCGCAAAATACGCATCTATTGTGACCATAGTCCGCACAAAATTGGGCCGGTCCATGTGGACAGCAAACCCAACGCTCGAGAGACAAATGCAGCGATTTCTCGTGCCTCTGCCAATCATGCTTCGTTTTGAAAGTTTCGGTACAGAAAGTACACTGAAAAGTGCGAATGGGACCGTTCAATGTCGGGACCTTGACGGGCTTTTGTGCTTGACGACGACGCCGACGACGACCTCTATTGCCAAAAGAGCCAAAAGAGCCGTGCGATTCTCGAGACTTGTGAGAAAAGGCAGAAGCAAAGGAGCCCCCGCTAGAGTGCGAAGTACCCAAACTGCTTGTTGATGACACATTACATAGGGAGCGACCAGACCCATCATCCGTATGGCCATAGCTGTATGGGCTTTCGCGTCCTGAAGAGAAGGTTGAGGAAGTGACAGCTTTGGCGATAGCAGTGACGGAGGCTGGTTCGTGTTCGGGGGGAGAGTGTTTCCATCGCTCAAGAGGATTCATATGTTCAATTCCTGGTGTTGCTCTTCGAGGTATGTCCATGGCATGGGAGTAATTTCGCACACTAGGCGATGTTGAACGGGGTGCTCGAACCTTTCCTCGACGACGAGCATTTGCCAGCCAATTGGTAATTTGAGTCTTGTTTAGCCCAGTCTGTCTTCCGAGGCTTTCCTTTTCCTCCTCGGTCGGATAAGGGTGGCGATGATGCGTAGAGACCCAACTCCTAAGAACACGAAGAGCTTCCTTGGAGAACCGAACACCAGCTTTTGGACCGCTTTCACCGAGGTCGGCGTTGATGTTCTCGTCTGATGTCCTGAGGCAAATTAGGTTAGGTGTTGAGCGGCTGTGCGAATAGGCATCCGGGGACTCTAGAGGAGACTTCGAAGGAATCCAAGTGTTGCTCGGATTCATGCCATCGTCAATACTCCAATCGCCGAGCTCATTTTGAGGAGCCAAACTGCAGTGACGCACCAAGGCAACGCAACTTGTGCAAGCACCGATACGTCCCCCTTCTTGAATCTGTTTGCATTGATAGCCTCGACTACGGCAGTAGTCACAAGCTGGAGTAGGTAGAGCTGGTGAAGGCAGACCTGAGAGATTGAGATCATCATCGTCTTTTGCATTGCCGGGCAAGTAACAGAGATCATCGTCGTCTATCGTATTGCCGGGCAAGCAAAAGTCTGAGCGGGTACATCGATACCGGTCATTGTTGACCTGTTGGCGGGATGGGTCGTGTGTTAAGCTACAAGAGCGAGCCAACGCAACACAGCTTGTACAAGAGCCCTTACGGAGACCTTCCTTGAGGACCTTGCAGTGAATTCGCATGCGGCGACAGTAAACACAAGGATCGGTTGGTACGTCCATTCCATCAATCCATCTTGGGAAGTCTGTGAAGTCGTCTGGGCCCATCATGGCCGTGTCAATAGTACCACCATTCTCAGGATCCGGCATGAGGTGGCCCCATGGCTCCGAGAAGTGCTGTAAGCACGCGAATGAATTCTCATCATTTTCCTGCTCAGCGAATGCTAAGTTGATATCGTAGGGACCGGAAGGGAAATCAGACAGGTCTATGTCTTTCGAAAGGTCCAAGTCATTCAATTGGGGTGGGGGAGGGTTTGCTGCGTCTTCAAAATTAAAGAACTCATCCATCTCCTCCTCAATGGTAGTCATTCAGAGGGCGTGCGTTCGAAAAAGGGAGCCGAGACAACGACACAGGATCAAGGAGATCCGGCACGGAGTGGATATCCTATTCCGAGTGTCTTGATACTGATTACTGGATAGGTAAGAAGAGTGAGACTGGGTCAACGGAAAGGCGTGACGCTGCTGATATAAGGAAGAAAGAGAGGCAAGAAGCGAGAGAGGGCAGAGGGGGTTGATTAGGTCTGGACGTTTGACCCCTCCGTACAGTCATCCACCCCTGCCACATTCTGGAAGGACACTCCAATTCCAGAAAAGTGGAGCGTGCCACCACGCAGCCATCTTGTCAAGAATTTTGACGAGCGCGCCCTTCAGCATCCGCATCTGTGGAAGCGGGTCCGCAGGAAAATTCCCGATTGGCCAGCGAACAATTGCGATGCTTCCACCGCCTTCTTCCACGACTCGGCCTCAATCACGCTTCAGCGGCCATCCCGACCACCTACAAGAAGAGCCTATAACCACCCTAGAGTCGTGGATATATGCCCTCGATTCCCCCGACCTGCTTGTGCTGGTGCGCTATCAATTCCGCCTGGAGTAAGACAAAGCGCGATTGAGCGCCGATGCTGACAGCCGACATCGCTGCGAGCTTAATTCCGTGCTTTGCACCATGTCCGTTTCCTTTGAGGTTAATTGATCTTAATTCGTGGTTGTGTTGCGGCCCGCGGAGATGCGAGAAAAAGACGAATCTTATGATGAGTTTTGTAGGGATAGTAGGAGTCATACTGTAGGTCGTGTGCGAAGAGAGGCTTGCAGCTTGCAGATGGAGGCCAGAAAGCTGATGCTTTGTAAAATCTTAAATATCCTTCAGGTGGTATGACATATACATCGATGCTTATTAGTAAAATATGTTCAAAGTTGAATAATAACATTGCAGGTCCTTTACAGCTTGTATTTTTTCTCTCTTTATTTTGAAAATATACATGCAGTGTTTTTTTATCGAATTTTTGAAATTAAGTAATCTCAAGGAGATGTGTCACTGGGTACTTGCTTGCAACAGAATATTGCGCCATGCGGTCAAAACAGAGGCGGGTCGAGCAACTAAGTGGATCTTCGGAATAGTATATTTAATTATTCTGTTCCGAGACCGAAAATACAATTAGTCAATTGGCTCTAGTGAGTGAGTCAGGAACACAAAACTGGCTCGAAGGAGTTTTTAACAATCGTTGAAGAGCACATGAGGAGGCTCAATAATCTATGCCAATTTTTGTCTACATAGAAGACATCGAGAGGAAGTGCCTTCTTACGCGTTGCTTGAATTCAATCAACGTGTGTGGGATGGAGCTTGTGCACATTGCCATGTTTCCACAAAAACAGTATCAGGTTTAATGTTCATTCATGCTTCTTCTAATAAGCTATGTATGCTACTTCCCAATTTGCAAAGTACAATCAAAATAGCAGCGCCCTTAAGCCAGCCAAAGGGATATATATCATCTTGAGAAGAGTAGCTCACTCATAAGAAATATGATTCTGTCCTGTATGCTATGCCAGTTCGTTCCCGTTCCATGCCGAGATCCCACCATACCTAATGCTCCCCTTCCCAATTCCAGTCCATGATGCCGTTCCCCAGATTACCTTCCCAACACCGCCCACTTATGTCCTTGCCCATCCGAGCCTCCCCAAAACCCAGCCCCCAAAAATACAATACCTATAAATCACCCTCTCCTACTACTCCTCCTACTGCCTCCAATCACACCCGAAATCGTATTGGGATCCACGGTCCTATACCCACTTTCCCTATCATCACGCTCCCTCTCTCTATTCCGATGGCTTTTCTTCCTCCTCGGCGGGCTATGATCCTCGATAACAATAATCTCATCACTCTCGCGACTCACACTCCTAACCCTAGGCGGCGGTCTCCTCTCCTCCCTCCTCTCTTCTTCCACGATAATGGTCTCTTCGCGGCGGGGAGAGGGTTCGCGGACGATACGGACGGGCGAGACGCGCGAGCTTCGGCGGATTTCTACCGTCTAGACGACGTGTGATGCTGTGTCAGCAAAGAGGGAGCTTTCAGCAGAGATTCTTTTATGTATTCGAACTATACTGGACGAAATGCATGCGAGAATTCAAGAAGGGAAGGCTTACCTCGCTAGCGCGACGGCTTCGGTGGCTGCTGTGATGGCTCTTTCGCCTGTCTCTCTCGCGCACAACTTCCCTTTCAGTATATACGCTTGCTGTTCCCCATGCTCCGAAGTTCAGACATGTGTAGAAGAGCCATAATAGCAACAGGAACCCGGCGACGGAGCCGAGGACGATGCCGACGACTGTTCCAGGGTCGGGTCCAGAATTTATACTTCCATATGTAGTTGGGACGACAGAGTTCGCAGATTGTCTTGAAAAGATAATGCGACGAAGGAAGGAAGAAGTGCGCGTTGGGGTGAGGTTTCGATCGATGAGAGATGAAGCTTCAGGTGAGGGGAGCTCCGGGATGCGCCTGGCGAGGTTGGAGAACGCGGCAGATATGGAATCAAAGGAGATGGGAATTGGAGCCATTGCGACGCCGACTCTGCGGTCGCTAATCGCTCGAGGCGTCTGGCGATGCGATGCGCACCTTCTTTTGTACTGTTTGCGCCCTGCTTCGCGGATCAAATAGTGGTGATGGTTGGTGATGTTTGGGTTGCGCTGAAGCCTGGTCTTGTTTATCGTCTAGGTCCGAGCTCAGCCCCAGCTTTGATTGTCGCGATAACAACGGTGGTGTCTCGCCGAGTACAAGAAAATGGGAACAAGTGATTCCCCCGCTCGGTGTGCACGAGGATATATTTTAACTTCAAGATGAACGAGTGACGGAAGATTGGATGGAGGAGAGGGGAGGAAAGTGGTGTGTTGATGGAGGATGATCAAGTCAGGTCGTCGCAAGCATCATGTTGTCATGTCAGTCCAGTCTGGGAGCTGCAGGCAGGCTGGCTCTGGCTGATTCATTTCAGAAGAGGCAGAGAAATCTCCCGTCTTTTTGGGGGCGCAAAGACCTTGTTTTCTGCTTCGAAACGATGGTCTGCATGGGATTACGCGCGTGTTTGCTTTTTCAAGCCCCCTCCACGCCGCTCATCACCCCTCAAACAAGTCCGAGTTGGCAAAATAGGAGGCTGGTTTTATGATATAGGGCTGCTTGTTAGCGGGGTAGCGGCGATTGGTACGAGACCGGGGTCATGGATGGTGAAGCTATTTAACGGCATCAAGGTGAGGGTTTATAAAGAGGTTGGGAGACTGGTGCATCTGTTCATAAATGCCGTGAGGTCTGATGGAACTTGATAATGGACTATTATTATGAACCGATTCAACCTACTGCAGCAATGCAACTCAAGCGAGGTAAAACCAGAACCAGTAACCTTATGACGACGATTCGCATGATGAGCACATGGTCAAGGGTTCCCAGCTGAAGAATCAACTTGAAATATTAACTTCTCCAACAATTCCCCAGAAACAAATCCTACCTATAAAGAGAAGTATAACTTCACTTGAAGAATGCCAAGGTAGGAGGGGAAATCATGTGATAGAAATAGAGGGGCATTCATCGGATTTCTCATCCCGAATTCCGTCTCTTTGTGCTCAGCCACACCTTTGCCAAGTCAGCCAGATCATTTTTTTTGCCGTTGCGACATCAAATGTTGCAGGCTCGTCGAACAGATTTGACACCGAAGTCCGACGACACTTCATCTCTTTTCCCCCTTTCTTCCTTCATTCCTCTCTGATCACACCCTCAAACCTTCACTCTCCCTTCTAATATCTCAAATTCCATTTTCTGTTTCCTAATATCTCACTCAGATCATCTGGAATCATTCAAGCGGATTCGCCCGGGTCATTGCTGACTACCCAGGCGTATGACGACGACTTCTTCGCAATCGCACCGAGAAGACTAAATCCGACTTCCTACTCCTATTGCCACCAATAATTGTGAACGACTCCCTTCTCTATTTCACTCCGCGAACGAAGCAAAACAATTTCTTTGTCCTCGTCTTTTCTATTTCACCCTGTTGGTGACACGCGCACTTACACAAACCCGCCCTTGACTGCGAACAACCCCAAACTCGACCAAACCGTATAAGTTCATATCGCGACACCAAATTCCAACTTCAACTTCAACCACCCATAATACGTCAACACTACCTACCTCCAACAAACCAACATCTCAAG
>JAAMPI010001420.1:0-14657 GCA_013054445.1 Cudoniella acicularis | reverse complement strand
AGGTTCGCGCCAGGAAGATATACTAGTACTAGTAGAGTATAAGAAAGGTAATTAGGAGAAATAATTAGGAGAATAATTAAAAGATTCAATAAAAGTATATCTTCATTTTTATACGGGTTCTTGGCAACCCACGGGTATACCCACCTACCCGCGGGTCTACCCATAGATGGGTACCTATCGAGCAGCCTAATGGTAAGCTCCATCGTGGTCACGGGCATCGATGCTCGGGGCAGTGAAATATGCCAGTGCCGAAGCTATGGTTTTCGAAAAGGACGGAACTAAGCATGTGGTCTAGGTAGGTGACTCGATGGAGAGTATGCAGTCTGCCGGTGGAGTTGCTGAGCTGCTTTTGGGCACTTCCTGCTGGCTTTTGGAAGCCGACTGCTCACCGGCGGGACTGGATCCTACAGGCGCTGTTCGTTCTGGTTGCCTGAAGATTGCAGGGTTCCTGATTGATGTTACCAACGAAATCTTGCTATTGCTTGCCTCTGCCAGTGACACTCTTCATGGGCAGGACTTGGTCATCAATGGAGCACGGTCATTTCCAATAAGCTCGGATTCTGCATTCTGGAAGCACGGCACTGGAGTAATGAGATCGAACGGGAAGGTTTATGCTCTTCGGATTGGATGCATGTTCTTTATTTGGCCATACAAAGAATGATCTTTTCTTCACCTAGTCGGACCAGGAGATTACTGCTTCGAAAGATGTGGCATAGTCGGGGTCATGAATGAATCTACCTCGCAGGAGGAAAGTAAATGGTTCGGATCCATATCGTCGGAGACAGTCATTATTCTACTTTGATCTATTCTTAAAATTATATAGATATATTTCCTGACCCGACTAGCCTAAATACGTAAAACGAAACTCCTCAGAAAACAGAGGTCCCAACCTCAAGTTTCCGCGGTATTTCGTTCGGTGTCGATCAAAATATAAGCAGATTGCGTCGATGCAAACTACTATTTCATGGTGAGGGTCTCGGGGGCGTTGGAGGACCGAGAACCAGTTTCGCTGGATGGTGAGGGTGCTGGCTGTGTTTGTGTTTGGGAGTGGGTTATTGGTGGTTATGGTAACGGTTTGAGGGGAGGAGGTAGTGCTCCAGGTGTAGGATACTGCGTTGTAGAGGGCGGAGTTGAGGGAGGCGTGGGTTATGGCTAAGTGGAGGGGGGAGGAGAAGTGTGGGAAGGAGTGGATGGTGAAGAGGCGGATGTTTTCTCCTTTTAGGGGGTTTGTAGGCGTAGGGGTCAGGCGAGGTCATTATTTCCATTCTGGATGTCTTTGGATCGATTGGAAGAGTGTCTCTGCTCCTGTGAAGCACTCTTTCACCGGGGAGCGAAAGGGATTAATAGGATGAGGGCGCTTTTGATCGAGATATCTTAAATAGAGCAGAGAAGTGTTTACAGAAGACAGATCAGAGGCGTATCATTACCCGTATGAAACCTGTCGGGTTCAGACGAGCAGTACCCGGTAGACTAAATAATAACACAAACAACGATCGTCCATTTGGAAAATGGGGAGCCTTACGATTGACTATAAATGACACTCGAGGATAGGGGCAAATGTATTGGTTTCTACTTTAGGAAATTAAACTCCACTGGACGAGGCGGAGCTAGATGGTGCTCTACTATAGCCAAGCAACTACTGCAATAGCCAAGATACAGCCCGTATATGCCAGGCATTCAAGAAGGCCAATTAGAGAAGTTGAGGTATTGCCTAAATCATAATAACCAATTGCAAAGAGCTTAAAGGCCTCTAGAAATTTATAAACAATACCTGCCTTATAAGCTAGATAAAGACTTCACGCGTCTTTCAAGGCTCAAAAGTCAAGAAGTACAGGGAAATATCTTTGTCAGATATTTTTTAAATGCATGTCCCAAGATAAATAAATTAGCACCGAATCTCGGATTGAAGGTGTGTATTTGAAACAGTAGAACAGGGAGCGATCATGCTCTAAATTCTGGCATAGAGGTATTTTATCATGTTTAAGCAATGGATATGATTTTATAAGATGGAGGAGCGACACTAGTCGCAGCAATCAATCCAAAATTTCTGATCACGCAATTAAGGAATGGTGGAAGGATCTTAGAATCTTTCCTCAAACCAAGCCTATCCATCGCCCGAAAGAGCACCTCTCGCATCATGAACAGAATCTACTGGTATAATATATCCATTCCAATCATCAATCCATCATAACTAGCTGCCTAGCTAGCTTCTCTAACAAAAACATGCCAGCCAGCCACCCATCCATCCATCATCAATCATATACGGAATATATTTATTGACACAAAAAAAACATTCAATTTATTCCCACGCATTCAATAATATTGCTCAGCAACATAGAAAGGTAGAAGGAAAGGAGAGAAGAAAAAAACGACCAATATCCATCCAAAAAACAAATAAAGTGTCATTTCCTCGTTCCTCTCATCTCATAATCATCAAGATCATTTCCTTCGTTAAAGGTAAAAAGCCCGAGCCATCATATATGTAAAATCGAAAACAAATAAATCATCAAATCGCTGCGCTCCGGAAGATGCCCAAAATCTTCGAGGGGAAAAAAAGTACATATTGACGCAATATGGCAAAAAGCGCCTCCCACCCGTGGTATCTTATTTGCTTCTCCTGATGGTAATACAATCCACTATGCCCCCCCCCCTCCGCCCTCCGTTCCATGTATTCCGTGGCCTCTAGCCACCAAGATTCATCATCTCATTTCCTTAGATCTGGCTTGACCTCCTCCGTAGAACATCATCGATTCCGTTGCGGACTTCTTTCGGATTGCTAATGCTCGCTCTGAGCTTTTGGCTTCTCTGCTCTCTCCTTTTCTCACTCAACCTTTGCTTCATCCCACCCCATCCAACATATTCAACACGGATCCCGATACCTGGAATTGTGTGAACCTTTCTTCCACCATTCCCATCCTTAAAACCATGCCCAAAGTTGCCTTCACTGGTCTCGGGTCGTATGGCCGCATACCGTAGCCGATCTCTTGCCTCCCTTCTCAGGCTGGGATCGCTTCTTTGCTTTACCACACGAAGATTGCCACTTGAGCTTTTTCGCATCGTCCTCCGATCTGCAACATATGGCTTGGAATCGTAGTCATCTTTGATTGGAAGGATTGCAAAGGTGCGCTTGAGCTTTCCACTTAGGCTTCGTTTAGGTGGACCAGGTCTGTTATCAATGGCCGGGTATCCACCACCTAGTTCATCATCAGCAAAGCCCTCTTCTTCAAGGTCGTCCCAGAAATGAGTAGGCCTCCAAAACGGGTGTAGCTTGCTTCCATCTGCTGGTTGATCGGCAACAGATGGATAAATTGTTGAAGGATTTGCGACGCCTTTAGATGTTTGAGTAGAAGAGTCAGACAAGTCCTTCCGGCGATTGCTCAGAGAAAATGTCCGTCTGAGAAGACTTGGAGTTATATGCATTGCTGGCTCGGAGTTTCGTCGCTTACTAAATGCTCGACGCATCAGTGACATGCCTCGTGATGGTCTGCTTTCGGAAGTAGTAGGCCTATCGTCGAAATCGTAACCAAGTTGCTTTTCCTCCTCACGACCAGGTGTAAGCGCAGCAGGCGTCGGTGGAATAAACTTGATGGACGGCGGCTCTGGAGGAGCACGAGGATTCCGGAGTGGGGAGTCAACTGCATCCATGGGATGAATAGGTTGAGGAGGTGTAGCTGGAAGATTATTAAAGGACCGAGCGGTGTTGCCATTCAGTGTCATAACTGGGGGCGCTGCTTGGGAAATATCGTCGGCTTCCAAGCTTGGGGGAGATGGCTCTGACGATGATCTTTGTTCTACAACCAATAGGGACTTATTTTGATGGGGATAAATCGACACAGCCAATGCTTCCGAGACCTCGGCTGCTGTCCCTGCAGTCTCATATGATATCTGTGAAAATGGAGTTACTTGTGTTGAGTATCGCTTCCCAAAGAAGGGGTCACCATTGTGATCAACGTTGAATCGAGAACTGTGACTTTTCAAATCTCTTGCCGATTCAGTCGAAGGATGGCTCTGTACACGCTCTTGATGAGGGGGGTCTTCTCTTTTGCCTTGTAATAAGTCATGAGCTTTTAAACTTTCAGCAGTTAACGATCCTGCTCTCGAGGTATTTCGACTGGTTGGCGCCGAGAGTGAAGACCTTCTGGCAGGAATATTTGGTGGATAATCAATGGTACGTATTGATTCTCCAGAACCCGCAGATTCAGACGCCGTTCTCTTTCTAGGAGGTAGAGTATCAAAATATCCAGGGTCGTTGAATTTAGATGAGTTGGAAAGTGGTGCAGAATTTAACGACAAGCTTCGTTTTGTTCTGCGACTGCTCGTTGATCTTAAAGACGGTGCTCTCGAAGATTTTGCTGATGAAAGACGGTCTGGAATAACGACAACAGGAATGCCTCCCTGTTTCAATACTGCCCGTCGAGATTTTCCGCTGGAGGATGCTGTACTTAGTGTTCCATTGGACGTCAAGCTTCGATGCCGCGTTTCGGGAATTCTTCTAGTTGAATGATGAAGGCGATGAGGTTCAATAGATACCACGGATGTCGGACCAGAGCTCACGGTAGACTGATCCGAGCTGACTTCTCTAAGTCCTATCTGTTTCTTGGTATGCCTCAAGGTCTTTCGTCTTGTTGGTGGAGCGTCCACTACCATGGCCTCAATGACCGTCGAAGTTATTGAACGTCCAGACATGGCTGAGAATCTTCTGACATCTGGAGTGCTTGGAGATTCCAGACCATCCATAGGTCCCCACGGGACTCTTTGAGCAAATTTCTCAGTTGGCGTTTGATCGATGGATTCTCTTCGCTTTCGATGCCTAGCAATTCTCTCTTGCAGCGGTAAACTTCGAGCTACTCTTTTTGTAGCAGCAGTTGGGGATACCAAATCATCCTCCAAAACCTCATCAGTCGCTCCATCTGTGTACATGTGTAGCTGAAGGCCCGGTCTCTTCCGTACCATTACATTCCTCATGAGATTGTAATCCCATTCTCGCTCCACCTCGCTCGTCTCAGATCCCCATTCCCCATCAAAGACATGGAATTCTTCTACCGGAGATTCTGCAGGCGGCCTTGGCGTTGTGGTACCTTCGTCTGACTCGAGACCTAAGCCAAGACCTACTTCTTTCCGCTTCTGGGGTTTCTCTGGAAGCTGGGGCACCACCTCCAACGCTGACTGTCTTGCAGAAGGTAGAACTGGTCTTACCGTCGAGACCTCATCATCATCCTCATCCGAAGACGGGTTTTCTCGAGCCGTTTTGAAAGAATCTGTGCGTGAAGAGGGATATCGATCGGTTGTTCGAGGGCGAAACGCCAGTGGCATGGCTCGTGGAGGGGTGACATCTGGAGTTGGGGGGCTTTTTTGGTTCGGGGGTGTGCTAGGCACTCGTGGAGTCGAGGACTTTGTGGATGCGATATCATATTTGGGAGCTTCTACGCTGATCGCATGACTTCTAGACGACTGACGGGAGCGGGTTGGAGGGGTTGGGGGAAGTATTCCTATTCTTTTCGAGGTATGCTTCAAAGTTCGTGGGCTCGATGCATCCGAACTAGATATCGAAGATGTTCCCGTGTCTATCACTAGCTCTTGAGGCTTCGCTACCGGAGTCGACGGGTATATTTCTGGTTTGCGCTGCTCTCGAGGATGTGGTAAGGTCTTGTGCCTCTTGAGTAATGTCGTACTGACTGCATGGACTCCATTCGGGGGATCAGAAGAGCTGCCTAGCTCTCGACTCGGCATCCTGAGCCAGTCCGTGTTTGTTTGTGTTAAAAGCATTCACGCCGAAGAAACGTGGAATCGGGGAAACAGTTTTATCGCGGGGTCATCGTCCGGTTTCTGAATGATGGTCGAGGTCGCGTTCAGCTTGCATCACTCCTCAAAGTGGCATTACCGACCGCTTGCATGGGTCGTTATCGGACGGTATCGTGAGTCGCAATCGAGATTGTGGAAAACCAAGGGATGAAAGTCCGTAGTGGTCGTGGTCGTGGCAGTCGTCAGGTCGTGAAAGGAGCGTGATATCAAGGCGCAAAGCAGTGAGCGTGAAAAGAAAGCAGTGGCGCTGGACGCTGAAATGGGCCGAAGCCAGAGTGACCCAGCGAGGATTCAGGACTCAGTCGATCGATGTGACGGCACACAGAGGCTGCACCCAGCCTCGCGCGGCGACCCGAGTCCAGTGTACGACGAGTCGGATTCGAGGATGAGGATTTCGGGTGATGTTGTGAGGATGGGCTTCTCGGCCAGTGACAGGAAATGCGACTGAGCGACTCACTCGAGGGGAACAGGCTCGACCAGAGATCTGGCGGAAAAAGAGAGGTGCGGAGAGTGGTTTCCTCGCTTCAATTGGATAGAAGAGGCTCAACCCGGCCTCTCGATTTAGGAAATTTAGCAGCAGCAGCACCTGGGCGCATCTGGGCACCTCGAATCAAAAGGAGCCTTTAAACAGCTTCGCATCTGCACTACGAGTCTACGAGCCCACGATGGGATGATGGATGCTCAAGTCTCACCTTAAGGGAGGAGCGGGTGCATGAAACGCATGCAATAGCTGCGCTGCTGAGGCCGCTGGACAGTCTGCGCCGAGGGGTCCAGCGAATTGTTCGCCTCCGCTGTGGGGGGGAGAAAGTCGCATACTAGCATCACAACCACCAGAACTAGGTTGAACTGGCATCATACCGGCACACGCTCTGCAAGGAGAGGGAGTCTTTTGCTCCGACGACGCTGCACCTGGCAGTCTGCAGTCTGCTGTCTGCAGTCTGCAGCAGCGCAACTTGGAAGAGCGAACAGAAGAAAAGCAGGTGGCTGGCCGTCTTGGGAAGGAGCGAATCAAGGAGGGGGACTGGCCTCATCCAGTCACGGCCATGAAACCTGCTGTTGGTCCGAAAAAGGATGCACGTTGAACCACCAGAACCAAGAGAAAAGCATACAGGTATCACGTGAAACAAATTATTATGCATCTGCACAAAGTTGGTACAGTCGGGTGATCTATGCAGTCGCCATATCTGCCCAGATAAGTTGCCTGCTGCCAAAGACCGTTGAACTCACGTGTTGATCTGTATTTAAGCCCAGAGTGACAATTCTCGCTGACCTCCCGTTCAGCCTCTCCCAGCGCTGTTTTGAGCTACCCCTCTCTGCCCCTCCAAGCGGCGTTGGAAATCGTCCAACAGCGATAAAGCTCTCTTCATTTCTTATCGTTGATCAATTACCTCACCGCTTGCCAAGCTGTCCAAAAAATAGAGCTAGGCCTGCAGTGACACGCTCGATTACCTCTTCATTACTAAATGTTCGGTACCAATGGAAAGTTCAAAAGGGGAAAACGGTGCTTTCTAACTTTCCAATTATTCATGGGCCGTGTCTTATTACGCCATTGTATGCCCCTCCAGATTGTTTATCTTTGCCCCGCCATGCCGAGTGTCTGCTGTAATATGTACTTCACCTCCGACCAGCCAGTGGACGTTTACATAAGAACATATCCACGGCCATATAATAACGTCAGGTAATTCTCATGGAGGGCTGCCGCCGAGATAGGATGGCTGTCAAATCAACGCCGATGGGATAAGCTATTCCAAAATGCGCAAAGAGAGCTCGAGACTCTGCCTGTAATATCGCACAGTCAACATGACGCCAGTAGTGTGCAGTGCCAGCACAGCAACCATAAAGTATGTCCGCCCTCCGTTGGAATTTCTTGCCTCTTGCAATTGCTCCTCAAATAATCCCGCAAGCATGTTAACTAACATCCTCACTGCTGCCATTCTGGCCACAAGTGCACTTGCACACGGTGACCATGAGCACCAAATCCCAATTGCCGGTCCCCACAAGGCTCTTTGGTATAATACCCTGCCAGGTGATGGAGGAACCCAGGTCTGCCAATTGAGTCTGCCATTTTTCGGAGCTGTTCAGTTGACAATGCAAGGCCGATTCGGTCTTTTCAGGAATCTCCACGTTCGGGCGGTTGCCATATTTCCCATGCCTAGCATCGGATGAAGCGAAGTTCGACATTGCTTTCATCGGTACGTCCTCGAATACTTATACTGTGTGTTGGTCCAACAAGGTATCAAGGCTAAGATAATCTCTAGGGGCCCCGTTCGACACAGGGACTTCATACCGGCCAGGGGCTCGCTTCGGTCCTTCAGGAATCCGTCAAGGTTCTCGTCGTCTAAATCTCTAGTCAGTTTTCCCATACAGCATAGAAGCTGATGCCCGCTATTTGGATACATAGGCTCACGTAAGATTGGGTTCAGCGGAGGATACAATGTCCCATTAGACACCAATCCATTCAATAGCTGGGCTACAGTCCTTGATTGTGGGGACATTCCTGTTACATCGTAAGCTTCAGGACAACACTTCCAGGATGAAGCTAACACGAGGGGTGGTAGATACGATAATACCTGGGCTCTTCACCAGATCGAGGAAGGTCACAATGCCATCTTGACCCGTGCTCCAGCCACAGATGCAAATAAAAAAGGCCCAGCAAAGAACGGAAAGACTCTCCCCAGAGTTATCACGCTCGGTGGAGATCACACTATCACCTTGCCACTGCTGCGGTCCATCAACCGCGCATACGGCCCAATCTCTGTGATCCACTTCGATTCACATCTGGACACATGGAAGCCAAAGGTCTTTGGGGGATCTCCTAGCAAGGTTGCAAGCATCAACCACGGCACGTACTTCTACCATGCCGCTCAGGAAGGGTTGCTTGCAAACGACAGCAACATACACGCTGGCATCCGCACCACCTTGAGCGGACCAAGTGATTATGAGAATGACGGATACTGCGGTTTCGAAATTGTGGAGGCAAGAGAAATTGACACTATTGGCATGAATGGTATTATCAAGAAGATCATTGACCGTGTTGGAACTACCAAGCCAGTATATCTGTCGATCGACATTGATACCCTTGATCCAGCTTGTAAGACCTCAAGCTTCCCTAAAAGATGAATTGGCTGACAAGGAACAGTTGCACCTGCGACTGGTACCCCTGAGACGGGTGGATGGTCGACTCGTGAACTTCGTACCATTCTTCGTGGTCTTGAAGGTATAAACCTTATCGCAGCTGACATCGTTGAAGTTGCGCCAGCATACGACACAAATGCCGAGCACACCACCATGGCCGCCGCAGATGCTCTTTACGAGGTGATGAGCTTGATGGTCAAGAAAGGACCGTTGAGCAACATGGTGAAGAGCGAGGAGCTTGAGGGCAAGGACGAGATGTAGGCGAAAAGGGCGAGGGTAGAAAAAGTTCTTCAGAGGCGAAAATCGACATATTTTGAGGCATGATTGAGTGAGCATGCATGACGATCAAACTGTCGATGGTTGAGGTTGTAGCGAGAGTGGTGAATTGGTGATGATAGTGATAGTAGTTTAGATATGAGACAAAGTAGAGCGAAGAGGAAAGCCTGGTTTCATTGGACAACCTTGAAATGTCACTTGCACGTGATTTTTACGGCTCGCTTCGATCAGGTGCTCCCATCGGGCCTATTAGCCCTGAAGAGCTGAAGAGCGGACTTGGAAAGTTTTGACTGGCCAAAACTGGAGCATGCGCACGGCGGAACTTGAAGTCATCGCGGATTTCCGGCACACTTACATGCAACCAAAACAACATCATGCTTTTGGATCTTCAGCGCTCAAATGGCATTGGTCGAAACTCGCAATGCTACCCACAATTGGGAATACGAACAGGAGGTCCGGCCATTAAAAACCGCGTTCCATTCTCGCTTCTCCCCTGCCCTGCACGCGCTGGGCTTTCTTTTGGGCTGTTCTTTTATCTCCCGCGCCTGAGATCAGCACACAGCACCTATCTGTGGGCTGGACACTTGGGCTTGGGACTGCGCCTCGATGCACCAAAAAACAGGGTCTCCACAACCCAAAATGCCTTTCAAATCACCTGTCAGCGTCAGTGATCACTTGGTTTATTTTCTTCATTCTTTCTCTTCAATTTTACGTTGCAAGTTTCTGTTCAGTCATCATTTACTCCAACGGGCTTTGCGTCCAGCGAGACCAGATATTTCACGTACAACCCCAATAACGACTCTTGAGCCTCCAAACCCGACTTTCAAGCCACCAAGATGGCTGCAACTCCGACACCAGGCGACCATTGGCCAGTGTTGTTCACACCTGAACCTCAAATGCCAACTTACCACCAAGCCAAAGAAACCTCAACCTCAACCCCAACCCCAACCACGACTGTAATCAGTTCTTCTCTTCTTACCGACCAAAATTTCAACAATCCGGACACTCGCGGCTTTTGGGAAAGGCTAGAGGGGGGCGGCAAGATAGGCATTGCTTTAACGATTGTGATTGTCATTCTCGCGATTATAATTGGATCGGCATGGTATTGCTGTAATTGTTGTGGATATCGTACCAAGAGACGGAGGAGGAACCTTCCTCCTCAGGGATTTGCGAGAGAAGGAATTTTGCCGCTGCACACGATACCTAGTGCAAATACGATACCCAATCCACGATCCATCGCAGTACCTCCTACCATGAGTGCGGATGTTCCTCCGCCGTCCTACGAAGAGGCCGTACCTCGCCAACATCAGAGAATCTTGAACAATAGGGATGAGGAGGATGGAGTTATTGCTGATGGGAAAACACCTCTGAGTGAGATTCCTTTCGAAGACGTCGTACTCGAACATGCTAGTTCCAATAGCTCTGGGAGTCGGAATTTTCATCAGACCCATCACGGCTGGGGTAACACACAAGGGCATACGAATTCATAAGACATAAGACGGAGGAAGGGAGAAGTAGATCGAGAAATCAGGAGGGCCGGTTCTGAATAAACACGAAGAACATAGAGGTTTGAGGGCAACCCAGCAGACTCAGAGCAGGAATATAGCTATCAAGGCTAGTGAGGCTGGAACACTACCTGCTGCAAGGTAGAATGATCCAAGCCGGTTCATTATTGCGGACATCTGTTTCACGGAGGCGAGGGATTTTTGGGGAATCAAAGAATGGCCTCGCCCATTAATGTGATGGGGGGTGTGAGGAATACCACGATGAGGATTAGAAGAGAAGGCAATTGGGCACAAGAACTGGAATTCACGAGAGACGAAATCGGTACGGAGTACAGAAGGTAGGAGGAATACAGGCGAACTAGTTCGGCTGAGTGAAGTTAATCTTCAGATAATGTCTATTGTATATACAAAAACAATGAAAACCCCTATACTATCCACAGTACTTCTCACATCTTCCAGGAGCCTTAAGCTGAAAATAAAAATTTGGAAAGGCCACGAACAGGGCAGAAATGACCACCGACTCACCGAGGGTAGTGGATCTAAACACGGATCACGTTACGATCGTAGTCGCACAAAACAGAAGCTTTTTGGACCGTGGGCTCGTGTGTAAGATTGCCTCTACGAGATGACGCGTTGCTCTGCTTCATCTGGAAGGATGCAGGTGCTCAGCCCCATGGCGAGACTGACTGGCACCCATTCTTCTTACCCCCAATCACGAGAATGTGAATACGCGCTATTGTATACATTTTGTTTCGTGCTTCTTGAACCAATAGAATCTTCTATTGGTGTAGAGATTGAGCCTCGAGTGTTATTTTTGCTCGTCATACACGGTGAGGGCTTATTGTGTAGTCGCGTCCTGTTCAATGTTTCTTGTGTTGCTCGAGATTTCCCTCAGGGGGGTTTTCAGATTTCCAGCTTTTTTGGAATCTGAAAATCTTGGCGTTCTACAGTCATGACAATCTTTTTCAACGATAACTCACATAAAAATTACACATCTTTCAGATTCATCTGCACACGAAGAAAACATGTCTTTCTTTGTAAGCACAAGTTTGAACCTCAACTTAAAGAAAATGATGACATGAAGCAGTGCGTAACAGTCTCGCCTCCTATCAGTGGTACGAGAATCTCCAAATCGCTATCTTCTTGAACTCTTAAACTCACAAACCAGAAATGATGATGAGCCTCGGCATCACAAACCCCACAGCTCTTTTCTACCATCATTTCGGCTCCCCGACTCTGTGTATCTTGCAATGTTGAGCATCCACAACGGTCAAACCCCAACTTTCGCAAGGACCTTCCCGTTCTAGGCCTGCCCGAAGATCTTCATCGGTCCAAAAAGTACAATCTCCCCTCTCCATCCACATCCACATCCACATCCCCATAGTATCTGTCCGCCGCAACCCGACCTTGAGGACCTTGACATGGCATTTAGCTACCGCTAGCTCTTGGTCGAGGTAACATCCGCTTTCAGACAGAGATAAGAGGCATCCCTCCTATCGCAACGTGCAACATGCATGTACGATGCAGGAACTCTGCAAACTTTAGATTGCGGTTGCATGGATTTTTTCTTGTATATCTACAATGTAGATTCCCGGTTCTCTTTCAGTGTGGTTACCTCCAGTCCGTCTTTACCCCTTTCCCGCAATGGCTTCTTCTCTGTCATGTAAGAAGGTCCTCCTTCTTTCTCTTGCTCTTTTCCAATCAGCGATTGTTGCGAAACCCCTCTTTCCTCGTGGCCAAAATGGGACATGCACGAAGACGAAAGTAGCCGTCCTCGGTGCGGGAATGACAGGTATCGCAGCGGCCCAGACGTTACACAACAACTCCATCTCCGATTTTATCATCGTGGATGTCAATGATTACATTGGTGGCAGGGTCAAGCATACAAACTTTGGCAAGGACGCCAATGGGAACCCATATGTTGTTGAGCTGGGTGCCAATTGGGTTCAAGGCTTGGTCTCACCAGGCGGACCAGAGAACCCTATTTGGACTCTGGCACAAAAATGGGGAATCAATAACACGTACTCGAATTATTCCTCCATCTTAACATACGACCAGACTGGATTTGTGGACTACTCTTCCTACTTCGATGACTACAACAATGCATATTCGGTTTTGGAGCAAGAAGCCGGAACGATCCTAACTCAAAATTACCAGGATCGAACTATGAGAACGGGATTCAGCATCGCAGATTGGAAGCCTAAGAAGGACGTGCAGAAACAAGCTGTTGAATGGTGGAATTTTGATTTCGAGTATGCCTACTCTCCAGAGCAATCCAGCCAGACATGGGCTGTAGTGGTAAGTATCCTCTACCTCGTGAGAATAAAATTGAGGGTACTAACAAAACTTCTTCAGAACTACAACACATCCTTCTACCAATACAGTGAAGCCAACAACTTCGTATGGGACCAACGCGGCTACAACTACTTCATCCAAGGCGAAGCCTCCACCTTCCTCTCCCCAAACGACACGCGCCTCCACCTCTCCACCAACGTAACCTCAATAACCTACACTAACAACGGCGTAACAATAACCAACGACGACGGCTCCTGCATCGAAGCCGACTACGCAATCTGCACCTTCAGCCTCGGCGTGCTGCAAAACGACATCGTATCCTTCACTCCCGCCCTCCCAGCATGGAAGCAAACAGGAATAGAAGGCATGCAAATGGGCACCTACACGAAAATCTTTTTGCAATTCCCCCCTTCCTCCGACGGAACTTACTTCTGGGAAACCCCCACCGCAGACACGCAGTTTTACCTGTACGCCGACCCCACAGAAAGAGGCTGGTACCCCGTCTTCCAATCACTCACAGCGCCTGGTTTCCTGCCCGACTCGGGCATCTTCTTCGTCACCGTCGTTTCCGCACAGTCGTATCGCGCAGAACAGCAATCGGACGACGCGACACTAGCAGAAGTCATGGCTGTGTTAAAGAAAATGTTTGGAGAGGAAAACGTGCCCGAGCCAATTGATTTTTTGTACCCACGCTGGAGCACCGAGAGTTGGGCTTATGGCAGTTATTCGAATTGGCCACCAGGAATGAGTCTCGAGACGCACCAGAATCTAAGGGCGAATCTGGGGAGGCTATGGTTTGCAGGTGAGGCGACTAGTGCTGAGTATTTTGGGTTTTTGCAAGGTGAGTTTTTTTTTTTCTTCGCCTTTTAATTTTCTCCTTGGATTGAGTTGCTCGAATAGCTATTGGTTTGGGTTTATAGAACGTGAGTGCTGACATTTAGATAACAGGCGCGTATTTCGAAGGCCAAGCAGCAGGAAACACCATCGCAGGATGCATCAACGGGAATAAAACAGAATGCAAAAACGAAGCTAGCTACGAGGTAATCAGGGGCTGCACGACAAGCGAGAGACAACTGACGCCTAATAATGGTTGGTTCGTATCAAGTATGGAGACTTATGGCTTTTAATAACTAAGGCGCCCAAAATACTTGAGAGGTGGAAGGAAGGGTGATGATTCTCTTCATGTTTATAGTTTTGAAATTAATAATTCGTTGAACTGCAAGAATCGTTTTCAACTGTGTCTGGAGAGTTATATTCTGATGTTATATCTGTACTTAGGTACTTTAATCCAGTGAGGGTCTTTCTATTATAGGTTGTAATATGTATCTCTTACCCTGTGAGTACCTCCCCTCGCTTGTTAAAATAAAACATGAGGTCAAATCTAAATGTCCCGAAACTGCAAGAATTGTTCTGTTTTTTTTAAGGAAATTCTGCCTGCTGCCCATTTATGCTCCTGATCATTACTCCATGTACCTGATACCTTCGCCTCTACGCTTTGCTCCCTAGACTCTAGCCCACCAATACATTTAACCTCCTGAGTATTTACACCAAGCACCTCCCTCACCCAACACCAACACCGGCTCCCTTCCTTTCTCCATCTCCATCTCCATCTCCATCAACCTCACATTTTCAAAAATCAAACCC
>JAAMPI010000142.1:0-60386 GCA_013054445.1 Cudoniella acicularis | reverse complement strand
GAGTAATTTATATATCTTACTTATTTTTAACCTGTTGAAATTTATAATCGTTGACCTATTCTTTAATTTACTTTTCTTGGTCGGTATTTATAGCGCTGCATTAATTAATATCAGTGTGTGGTTTGAAATAGTAATACAGTGTCGCTGCATCGAGGTTGGAAAACGATAAATTATGCAAGACACACAAAACGAGATTCTGGATATTTTATGAGGCAACAGCATAATGGGTTTACGCTTCTGTTTAATTTCCCTTTCTATTTTGGTTCTGTATTATTAAAGTGCTGAGTTGGGTGATGGGGGCCATGTTGGTGTTTTGTCTCAACTGTAATGTTGAAGTGCGGCGACGTTTTCAGCTCACCATAGCATTTTAACCTTAGAAGCCAGGTCGTTTCGTCGCGTACTGGATGACGAATAATTTTTTCTCTCAGGGTTTGCAGTGCAAGCGGACAAATATACATACGTGTATAGGTGGCACAGAAACCAGGAGGATTCGGTGCCTGGGTGCTGAGGTGCGGTTGTTGGTTTAGCCGGGCGAAATCCTGGTTCTGCTACAATGCTACACAGGGAGGGGTCGGGTTACAGTAGTGGCCGGCGGCTCCGCCTCCACTCTACGTGTTGTTGGATGTTGG
Source organism: Cudoniella acicularis (assembly GCA_013054445.1). NCBI lineage: Eukaryota > Fungi > Ascomycota > Leotiomycetes > Helotiales > Helotiaceae > Cudoniella > Cudoniella acicularis. The sequence goes on along the minus strand of JAAMPI010000142.1, from coordinate 59,757 downwards.
GTATATAGACCGTGGAAGGTATCGTGGTCTTTTGCTTTACGATTTTTCTTTTTGGTTTTTGATGTTGATTGTTGCTGCAAGATGCTTTTGTTGGGTTGTTGTCGAATCCCTTTGGTGTTTTTGAGAGTCCTTGCTGTTCCTGGACTAGTCACTATATTTTGAATTTTTAGTTTGTGCAAGTACTGTGAGTGTCTCCTGTTCTTTGGTTTGGTATCTAAGATACTCTCGACTGAAACTGATAATAGTTGCATGAGCGTATTTGGCACTGTTCTTCTTTCTACCTACCCATCCGGTGTTGCCAAAAGCGCAGAGGACCCGAAAGCACATTGCATTCAGGATTTCCAAGCAAGAGGAAAGAATCACGATGCCTGCTCAACCTCTTAAACTCGTCCGCCAAGTCACCGAAACCATGCCCACGACGGGAGGGGGCTCACCTAACCCCTCAACCAATTCCTCTACTTCCTCAACCTTAAACACACCACTCGACGACTCCGACTCCTCACTCAAAGTCCCCGAATCTCGTCACTTATCCAACGCTACCACAGCAGGCATAACGGTTGTTGCTACACTGCTTGTCGTCTTTTATACTTCTAGCCATGTTTTCCTATTTCAGAAGGAGGGAATTGAGGCAGAAATACAAGTATAAAGTGAGAGAGAAGGCGCTTTCGAGGGAAATCTATGAGTTATGGGCAGGAGTATGTGCGTGCGAGTTGGTTACGAACAGTAACACGCACGAAATAGGTGAAGGTGTCAAGTTATTTAAGGAGGTTGTTGATGGAAATGGGGATGAGGATGGGGATGCCGAGGATGGAGGAGAGGCAGGTGATTTAGAAGGAGGAGTGACGACTGAAACCGCGGAGCCCCGGGGCACGAATGAGGGGTTTGCGCAGGTATTATCACGACGGACGAATGAAGTGATGAAGAGTCTTTCGCTTCGCAGCAAAAAATCACAATGCTCAAAAAGATCATCGCTGCATCCTAACATATCACAACCGGGCTCTCCCCACGACTCTGATCCTCCGCCACTTCCTCAGCTCCCAGAGCCCGAAATACCTCCTCAAGAGAGTGCTCGGAATTTGGGACCGGTTAGGAGTGCGACTGTACCTGGGCGAAAGAGAGGTGAGTATCAGGAGAAAGAGGTGAAGATGCAGATCTTAAGGGAGAGGTTTGTGAGGATTAGGGAGGAGAAGGAGAGATTGCAAAGGATTCAAGAGTTGAATTTTCTCGAGGAGCTGACGAGGAGGGAGATTTTGGAGGCGGCGGGGACGTGAGGCTGGCTGGGGTGTCATTTGCCATAGATTGAGTTGGTTGATGATGAAGGTATTTGGGTGAAGGTGAAGGTGGACAAGGAGATTCTGACAAGTGGTGGAATGGAGACTCCCCTTTTCCACAAAGAGCTGCGGAAGCGAAGCGAGAACTGTCGCGCTAGTACGGTACGTCCACACTTCGCGACGCGTTGTCTTCACGTCTTCTCTTCACTCTTCGGATATTTGCATTTCGATCTTTGTTCCCCAGCTTCTCTCCTCTCAACTCTTGAATCTTCGAATCACGAACGACTCGCGTCGCATCTTGAAGTATCCAGTTGACTTCACGAAGTTTCGAGGCGCTTCTTCCGCATCACATTTCCTTCTTTTCAAAGCAGAACCGAACCTCCAGGCCTACCCAAACATCTCTCAAATGCTGCCGCAATGGCTAAGGGAAGAGAAGACAATCCAGAGGTAGGGTTCTCAGTAGCCCCTTTTCCAAAACAGCAGATACTGACCGTGTCTAGACGCAACTTATTGCTCGACCACGCATGAATTACGGGTTGTTCGGAACAAATGGCGGTCGGCGCCGTATTTTTAAGCTCGAGTTTGAGGAAGGAAAAGCAAAAGGAAGGGATGTGAGAAGTTGGCGTGACGTCGATGATGTGCCACCCAAGCCAAGCCATGTCGACTCCGAACGCTTTCGTTCTCACTGTCATGTCGTTGATCGCTACGTCCCTAGCAGATCACCAACGCGTCAATACTTCGACACTTCCAGACCACGAGGTCGTTCTCCAAGACGCGAGGATAGAGAGGTGGAGAGTCGGTATGGACGGCTTTCGCGCTCTTCGTCTCCTCCTTAGCGAAGTCCAGATACGGAACCAACAACAAGTACACGCTCCTCAGCCATATCAAGAGGCCGCTCCTCGACAACCACGCGTTACTCTACTCCGCAAAACTCGACGACATCTTCGAAACATCGCTCACGCAGTCCACCATCCTCAAGTCTCCGTCGCAAACCCTCTCCATTCCTCTCTCCACCCCCAAAACCACTCCCCTCACCTCCCCGACGACGCTATTTCTCTCCCGACCTTCGAGAAAGCTACTCCCATGAAACCCTTTTAAATCCTCCCTCTGGCTGCTATCTCACGAGAGCAAAACCCACAAATTACACAACCCGAGTTCAAATCCCTCAACTCCTCCACCTCTTTCCTCCTCTATAACACACCCAGACCATTCAAACACAAAAGAACAACTTCATCTATCAGCAGCTATTAAGCTGGAAAATATCATCCCTTCATCAGCTGCAGCTACTGCCGGAAAAGACGACGCAAACGATCTGAAAGCGGAAGTTGGAAAAGGTGAGAGAGTTAGAAGAGGAAGCCTTAGATATATCTAGTATATCTAGTGGATTGTCAGACTGTATTATAGTCGAAGAGTAATTTTGAAGTGTTGTAGGTGGTTCGGGTGATTTTCGGGTGGTCGGAATGGGGGGGTGGTCGGAATGGGTGTGCACGGACTTATGGCCTTGGGGCTGAACAGGCGAATAGAACTTGCAGTTAACTATGTTTTTTGGTGGAGACCAACTCTTCAAGATCTTTCTCTGATCATTTATCATCTAGGCCAAAGCAGGTTCATTCAGCACAAACTCACCTCCTTCGGCCTTCTACCGAGCCCTTGTTTATAGAGGACGGCAACTCTGCCCACGGCTATAAGTCAAAAAGCAACTATTACGTAAGATAGCGAACGGAGCATAGGATTATTTTAATGCTATACCCCTCTACGAGTCCTGATATAAACCCTATTAAGAAGTGCTAGAGGCGAATCAAGTAAGTATTGTATAGACACCGTAGGTAGCCTACGATTAAGGCCGAAATAGAAGCTATAGTCCTCGAAAAATAGGATAGAATACTATAAGATTAGATAAATAAGCTGGTATTAAAGCAAGAGCATTAGGTTCATGTATTAATAGAACGCCACGGGTGGTCTACTCCTAATTAAAATATCGCAATTATGCTTTAAAATCGAGTTCTGTGAGCCTTATAGCCTGAAAACACAGACTTATCTGACCAGGCTCGTAAGGTTGCCAAGTCCGGAAACTGAAAGCATTCGCTGGCTGAATAGGGGATACTAGCTAAGTTATAGTGTGGAATACCTTGTAATGCAGCTGCGAGCCTTTTTACAGCGACCAGCCTCCCGAAACTCAGCGAACAACTCAGCGAGCACAGCGCTAATTATTCGCAATACTTCTAACACTTACAACAACCACCATTTCACTTTAAAGAAAGTTATTTCCAATAAAAACATTTCCTTAACACAAGCGCAGCGAGGTACTTTATATTTCGCGGTGTTGAAATCATGTTTTGGTCGATACGCACAAAAAGAAATGCGGCGTTAAAAGCAACTAAATCCCAGCGATTGTTCGCTATATTATAGGAGTATGCTCGCTAACGCGCGGGGTTGAGCGCTGTATTTCAGGGAGTCAAAGCCACATATGGATGGCCGCAATGACTCCGTGATGCACTTGACAATAGCCACTACCAGGGAACTTTGTCTTCGCATGCTATGTATTTTTTTTGCAGCGTAGAGCTCATATGTGCAAGTTTTGCTATGGTAGTATTTCCTTTTAAGCCATAATTCATCCATCCTTTACTCATTCACCACCACCCCTCCGCAATTCTCGCCTCCCTTTCTATTTTGAATCTCCAAGTCAGTGCGAAGGATTGAAATGAATCATCACCTCCACCTCATTGCTCCATCCACTCCTTAGCTCCAATTCCTTCCACGCCTTCTCGACATCAATTTCCAGCACGTGCTCGTCCACTTTGCTAACACTAATCGTGTGCACAGGGAGGACCTTGCCGAGAATCGTGATCATCATGCTGTCTTTCCATGATATAGTTGGAAGTGTCGAGATATAGATACCTAAAATCATTAGTTCTGAATCAAAATCGAAACGGAATTAGGAGAGGGAGGTGGGGAAGCATACCAAGAATACCCAGTGCCTTCAAATTAGTATCAATCACAATCCTCCCATTCTCCAGCTTCGTCATCCTATTATCTACAATAGCAGCCGCACCCGCCATCTTCCCTAAAAGACCTAGATTAGCAATCCACGTCGTTTCAGTTTTCTTCTCGTCGACGAAACCGCGGAGAGGATAAGCGGAAAGGATATCGTAGCCGCGGACGCCGAGAGAGACGTATAGGAGGGATTTCGTGTCGACAATTTGCATAGGTTTGGAGATTAGGCCGCTGCGGTGGGCGCGCACAACATAGAGTTGGGCTTCGATGGTTCCGGGGAATTTGGAGAGCGGAATCAATTCGGAAAGAGGGCGTTGGGAGACGTTAAAGATGCCGATAATGCCCGTGCCTGTAATTGCTGCGCCTAGATTTTGTTAATAGGAATTCAAGGCAATTTGTAATTCGCAATTGCAAGACTTTGTACTAACCGTGATATGTACCAACCAATAATAAGTTGTCGTCATCATAACCGTTGTACTGATCCAAACTCTTCCCAACCACGCTCGGTCGGAAGATGACTGTCTTTCCACGAGGTGTTGGACCCGTCATTTGGCCGATCAAGTCGAGATCATGCTGGCCTGGCACATCGGTGATGTATATCGGCCCACCACTAACACATCTGGCTGCAGCATGGAAGGCGGAATATTCGTGAACAGTTTGGAACATATCCCAATCAGGAATAAGGTTGAGATGTTGCGTGAACAAAGCGTTGTGTGCGTTTGTGAAGATATGCCATGGATGACTAGTTGGAACTTCAGGAAAGAAATCGTCGGAATTTCGTACAAGGATAGGAGGCTTGTTTTGAGGTAATTGCGAGTGGAAGAGAATCTGCGGTGTCTGCGACATGCAAGAAATGGCCTTAACACTAAAGTGTCGAAGCGTTGAAATCGTCCAGGCATCTAGGTATGTTGAAATCAAATCCCGTCGGTCCTTCGCTGAGACGAAAGTATCAAGCATAAATTGAGCACTGAAAAATGTCAGAATTGAAGCCCGAGACAAGGAAAAACATACTCGGTCTTTACTGCGTCTACTCCGCAAGAAGAAAGAAATTGGTAGAAGTCGTTGTAGAATTTTTGAACATCCTCCTTCGCAACCACTGTCATCTTACCACCAAGAGGAAGATTTCTCCGTTTTGCATCTTCCCGCACTACCTCGACGGTCTTGTAGGTCTTGGCAAGTTTTCCATCCGGAGCAAGACCACCCCAATATCCGAGAATCGCATGCCATACAGCAATGTGCTGAATGCTGGGATGCTTTTCGCGAATGAGTTGTACCGTGTGCTTCAAACCTTGTGGAAATGCTTCTCGCTCAGCCTCAAATTCGACCCATCCATGTTGAAACTGACCATGCCCACGATAGTCAATCGATTGCCAGTTGTCGTCAATGATGAAATTGGTGACATTAATGTTGTTTTCAGCAAGTGTCTCAACGGCCTTTAGAATTTTGTCCTCTGTAAGTCGCTGTCCGAGGGCATTCCAGGTGCCTCAAAAGTTAGTGTGTATTAAATGGATTTGACTGGAACTTACAATAGGTCAAGCCGTCATACCAATTCTCTGCCCAAAGCTTAGTTGACTCGTCTCCTTCTTTCAAAGCTTCCATTTCCTTCTGCTGTTCACTACTTGCAGTCTCTGCGGCAACGACAACTCCTCTGGCATGATACATGACTGCAGCATTTGCTGACTCGAAATTATCTCCAAGACCTACCAAAACATGTGAGGTTTCAGCAGATGAACCGTCGTTTCGAATCTAAATTTGTTAGTTGCTGACGTGAATCTCAACTCGATTTCGAACCTACACGCAAAATTACATTCCCTTCATTGTCACTTTTAAACATAGTCATCACATCGTCAACCCCACTGATTGCCAGCAAAACCAGGTGCTTGCCAGAGTTGCTGAGGAAAGAGCACATTACGGCTTCTTTATCAAGCTGGAAGGAAGACTTTCCTTGCCGAGGTGCTAGCCATGGAGACCAAATTCGAATAAGAGCAAACCATCTTATGCATGTCAGCAGAGGCACATATACTCTAGACTGGTGTTTTGAGTCTCTATATCGACTGCACGAATTTGGTCTCTCCTGAAAATTACAGCTTACCTGGTAAATTTTCCTGCTCCCCAAGGCAGACCAAATTTAATCTCCTTGATCGTCGATTTATCACCATCTGCTGCATCAATTGGTGCTTCAACTGCCCAAAGTGTTGTTCCGGGAGATTGACTTCGATAATTCTTCGCTTTGAGAATGGGATTGAGACCCTCGACGTAATCCTCCAGATTGCTTGAAATCGCTGTTTGACTTGTCACAGTCTTCATGATGACGATCCCATCAAAAGTTCCCTGGTGATCCTTCACCCATTTCCAAGCTTGATCGGGTCCAGACCGAAATTTAATTGTGAAATTTGTAGGGAGATGAATTGCGAGGGGTGTAGTGAAGTAAAGACGAGTGAGAGAGGCTCCAGAATTGATCATTGCGGGTTGGAGGGCAACGGGATGCGAGGAGGTATTCCTCAGCGGGTCCATTGGCACTTCACGCCACTGCTCTCCATCCGAATGCCATAACGAGATTTGCCAAGGATGTGAAGCACGACTTTCATCGACTTCCAGCAAAGCAGTGAAAATGGTGGTGATTTTGTCGATTTGTGTTACCTGACCCAAAGCCGGGAAGGTGGAAATATATGCCTTCATGCTAGGATGATCTTCAGGTGTGGGACCTTTTTGCTTGGGGATGTATGCAGCCTGGAAGACTTCATTACCATCTGCGCCAGAGATGATTGGTTCTGTCATGATGAGACGTCGAGACTGGGACTCGAGATGATGAGGTTCTTGAGATGGAGAAGTTCACTGTTCACTGTTCCGCAACCAAAATGCAATGATGGAGAAGAAGACGCAGAGGAAGAAAAGGAGAGAAGTGTCACATACGATTGAAAAGTCTAAGGGGGTCGGAGCGACAACACACGCAAGCCGTGGCACGAGGACTGTGAGTGGAGGACCTCGTGCATGTCAATGTCTTGTAACGATTCACGTGCGCCGTTGTCGGTGAAGTGCGTCATGGGACAGAGGGAAGCGGAAGCGGAATTCGCAATCATGGAATGGCGGGACGGAGCGGACGGGGGCGGAAAATGGAAGTCGGGGCGGAATATCCTTTTTCCTCCGTGTCGCGTCTGCAGGTGTCGGGTCAGCCAAACTTTTTGAGAGCACGACGAAAGATCAACAGCTTCATTCACTTCCATTTTGAGCACTGAGTTTGCGCCTTCTCCCATAATTATTGTTCTCCTAGTACACATCCTTCCATGCTATTATAACAACCGCCTCAAACGCCGTCATGGCATCACCTCTCCTGCGAAACTCCACCCCCTACGTTTGCACAAGATGTGCGATTCGAGCGGCCAAACCACTGAACGTGGCTGGCAGAAGAATGATATCACAGAAATTCCTGAAAAGGGTTGCGGAGTCGGCGATGACGTGGCAACAACGTGCAGTGCAGATTGAAGCTGGCAAGAAGAAAAGCATGCTCACAATTCTGGAGGAGAGAGGTCTAGTTGAAACTGTGACTGGGTATGGAAATCCAGCACTCGTAGAAGCAGTCCACTAACCTTTTGCAGCAACCGGGATGCTGTGGACAAACGAATGACACGGACTAGACTTGGTGTCTACGTTGGAATCGACCCGACTGCGCCCTCCCTCCACGTTGGACACCTTCTACCATTTATGGCTTTATTCTGGATGTATGTGCACGGATATCACGCTGTGTCACTTCTCGGAGGAGCTACCTCTAAGATTGGGGACCCGACGGACCGATTGAAGACTCGAGAGAAAGAGCACTCTTCTGTTCGAACAGCAAATATGGTCAACATGCATTATCAACTGAAGAAGTTATGGCTGAATGTGGATGCATACGGGAGAAGGTACGGCTTCTATGACTCAAAGACACCCGACATGCATAGGGAAGTGGTGAACAATAATGCATGGTGGAATAAATTGCCTCTTTTGGAGGTGTTGCAGGTTCTCGGCCATGGAATGCGGTTGGGGCCAATGTTGGCTCGGGAAACGTAAGTCTATCTTGGTACGGGAGGTTTTTTTCAAGGCTAATTCAGCAGTGTCAAAAACAAGCTGACGAAAGGCGATGGCATGTCTTTTGCTGAATTCACATACCCAATCATGCAAGCTTGGGATTGGTGGTACATGTATCACACGAAAGGAATACACATGCAGATTGGGGGAGAAGATCAATTCGGCAACATTACCGCGGGCATCGATGCCATCAAATACATTACCAAAACCATAAAAGACCCGGCGACCCTGGGCAAGATCGAGGGCATGGGCGACCCGTTTGGCTTCACCGTTCCATTGTTGACTACCTCATCGGGTGAAAAGTTTGGGAAGAGCGCTGGTAACGCAATCTGGTTAGACAACGAACAGACCAGTGTTTTTGAGTTGTACGGCTACTTTCTGCGTACCTCGGATGCGGATGTTGGCAAATACCTGAAGCTCTTTACCTTCATGCCTATTCCAGACATCGATACTCTCGTTGAGGAACACATGCAAAAGCCTTCGGAAAGAAAAGCACAGCACGTTTTAGCTCGCGAGGTGGTAGAAATCGTGCACGGCGAGCACGAATCAAAGGTAGCAGCAGAACAACACCGTTTCCTTTTCGGCAAGAAACCCGAAGACCCGCTCGTCCTGGAAGTCCCCGCCGATTCCGACGCCAAAGCCGGCTACATCACTCTCAACAATAAACCCAGGGTCAATGTACAACTTCCCGCGTCCGTCGTTCAGAAACTCAGTATTGGGCGAATTCTCTTCGCATGCGGCCTCGCCGAGTCCGCCTCCGAAGGCGCACGTCTCACACGCGAATCCTCCATCTACATCGGCGGCAACATGTCTGGTGAAAAGGAGCCTATGAAAGAGGGCTTCATTCACTGGACCAAGGTAAAACCATGGAAGACCGAAGACACTCAAAAGTTCATCATACATGGCGATCTATTGATGTTTAGAAGGGGAAAGCATAACATCAAGGTCATTCAAATATTACCAGACGAGGAGTACGACCTTACGGGACAGACATACCCTGGCAGGAACGCGAAAAGGGAGCCGCTCAACAATTTGGAGAGGAGGAGTGAGAAGATTCTGGAGAGCTTGCATCAGCGGAGGGGCATGGATAGCAGGGAGCACATGGATGATATGGAATACGCGCTTGAGAAGCAACGAAGAGCATTGGATGAGAAATTTCAGAAGAGGGATAAGAGTGGCGAAGAATGAGGGTGAGGATTGATGCGATAGAAGAGGTGTACAATGCTCTGTATAACTACAACATCTACAATAATGTACTGTAAATTATTTGACTTGTATTACATGAACAATAGAAATACCCTCTCGTATCCCACAATTCCGCCAAATCAAAACGACAAAAGTGAATCCAAACTGTGGGAAGCGAACCGTACAGGTACCGTACGTATATATAGCACTACAGCAATGATCTTTCTCCGCCGCGGGCCAAAACAATGATCCATTGTTATAACGGGCTTTTATTGATGGCTGAGACCAAGAATTGGTATGAGCAGTGTGCGCTGTGCGTGGACTGCCAGAATATCTAGCCTCGTAGGATCAGCTATTTCTCTTTGTTGATGCTAAGTAGGATTGGACGGGGGTGTTTACACGCACCAACAAGTTGCTGTCAACCCTCTCCTTCGCAGCCCAATATAATCCGTTCGTCCGTTAACTGATAAGAAGGCTAATATCTGCTACTCATCTTCCCTTTGAATGTAGGATTCTCGATATTTTCCTGCTGCCTATAATGGGAAGGGCAATTAAGTGTCGACATTTCACTAAACATGGTAACCTGGGGATTATCGTCGTCGCAAGCTGGAGGGAAATCGTTAATCCGCGTATGGCGGTGTTGATTTAAAGTTGACCACTTGAGTTATTCCTTAGGGGGAGTTTGACTGTTAATTTATACTTCTTTTGGGGAAAAGTAGGAAAGAAAGGCAGGGGGGTTAGGTTCAACTATACCATCATAACTTGACGGTATTAATATGACAGAGGTGAGGCGAATCAAAGAGACCAGTGGGTTAGGATTCAACACGTATAAGCACAACAGGCCGCCCTGGAAGGGGAGCTCACTTTATTGTACGAATCGAACCAGTTTTCAACTCACTACCATAGAACGAGTGATAGCGCGAGTTTGGATTACAAATATAGCGCTTTGAGAGTATTGTAGGAAAAGAGATTCCGTAATATCAGAGTATGACAATAAAGCGGACAGAAGAAGGATTCAAACGGGCGAAACAAGTTCTAAGTTGCTGTTTACCCTTAGCTTTGCTGTCGAAGAAAGAGTCGTTTGTTTATTTACTAGTTCTTTCACACAGAGGGCAAACTACTTTCTATATACATATTATAAACTGTTATTACAGATTGCTCTCTAGCTGCTCTTAAATAAAGAAGACATTGGCTTTACCCCAATTGTGGAACCGCAACTTGGAATTGATAAAGTCGGGCTATTGGCTTCATCCATCATCCAAGTGAACATAGGTCCGATTTAACCACTACTGCTAAATTTAGGTAAGAGAAGGGGGGTATTTATAACCCCAAGGAGAAAAGGGGAATGAGGCGAAAGAGAGTTTGAGGGGGATTCTACATGTACAAAGATAGGATTCACCGTCATTCTAGGGATAAATTGACTTTGCATCCAAAATTGCGCATAGGAATAGTTCGAGCATTTTGAACGTGGAAAAATAATTGGATCAGTTACTGCACCAACACATCTTATATTTCTTCAATTCCTCGTTGAAGTTATTTTCTTTATAAATAAACCCTCTAGTCTACTTTCCTAACCTCATCTCTATCATAAATACAACTAAAAGCTTGAAACCAAACGCGCCTAGTATGATGATGTTCAAGTAAAGAAGAGAAGGAAGAGGATAAGGCGAACTTAACAAGCTGCTATCATCTTTCATGTTTGCTACTAGAATTAAAGTCGTTCGTTTGAATACGCAGAAAATCACTTTCTATTTCTTAATTTGAGCTTTACTTCTACCTCTCTTCTACCATAGGGCAAAGCCGCAAATTTGCTACCTCTATCTTCGTCCGAAAATTTCCACCGACGTAGATGGCCTTAACATACCGAGCTTAAACCTCGACAGACAATCCCAACCGTGAAATCATCATTTCAAGTGTCTTGTTAGCTGTGATGATATCTAGCAATTTAGACACATAGTGGTAGAGTTGAGGAAGGTAGTATGTAGTTTTTATTTTGGTTATATTAAATTCACTTTAGGTTAAAATGTGAATATTTAAAGATTTTGCTTAGCCGAGGCAGACAGGAAGTTAGAGTTGTCTTTGTGCTGATATCATTATAGTAAAGACCGAGGAGAAGTATAAAAATTTTGAAGCGGACAGATCCGGAACGCTTTTCAGCATAAAGAAAACACGAGATTCATCAACTATCAAAATGGTTCAAGCTCGCCTGTTTGAGCTGTTTCTGTGAGGGGTGGAATTGCATTTGAAACTAATAAAGCAAAGTTGTTGCGGTACGTGAGAATTCCGTAGTTTCATAGAGTTCGGAAGGAGCAAAAAAGTGTGTGTTTTCATCAACTTAGCTGCTGTCTATAATTTTGGCGGTTGTCGAAGACGCTTCTGCTGTCGTTTCTAAATTTAAACTTCTTTCTCGATTCACATTTGCTCCCTTTCCACGAAACTGAACTCCCTTCTGTCCACATTGACTAACTAGGATTACGTTGAATCTACACGGATTATGTTAAACTCTCGAAGCCATATAAAGTGCTGCCAGACACAATATGCTCGTATGCTCGATACTATGAAATTTGATGGAGAAGGAAAGAGCAGGAAGTAACGCATGGCTGTAGGAATATATAGCTTTTAGCAATTCTGTGAGAGCCCCTCTATCAATCTATTTTGAAAGGCCTACAAAGGCATTCCTCTATTCCTTTTCGCGACTTCGTTCTAATCTGATATTTTAAAGCCCCAAAATGATACAAACATCAAATTTCCCACTCGCCCTCCAGCCAATTCCTCAAAACTCAAACTTCAAAGATTACAACTCGCCTCCGTCCCACCAATACTTAACGGGCACCCCGCACTACAACTCTTGCTCGGTCCATACATCGGGTAAACCGTACTCGCACTATCATCAAAATTGACCGTCAATCCCGAAGCGCAATATCCGCTGCGATCAGACTTGACGACTTTGAAACTTTGCCTGCCATGCTCGTAGGATTTTAGTTCCGCGCAACGGTGATCGTCGAGTTTAGAGGTTCCAGAACAGCCGCAGATATCGCTGATGGTGAGCCAGCAGGCGACGCCTTTGCCGGGGATGGTGTTGCTGATTTGGATGCTGCCGCAGGAGGAGGCGGTGATGAGGGAGAGGGTTGTGATGATGATTGGGAGGAGATTTGAGGTATACATGGTTGGTGAAGTTGCTGGGAGAAATCACGATGTGTGTAACTCGTAGCTTTCGAGAGTAGAGTTTTGAAGTCTGGTTGAATGTTGAAAGACGGAGAATAATTGATGGGAAGGTGTCTTGAAAATATATGCTTTCTCAATGTAGTGCAGAACAGATAATTCTTATAGAAAAGATCGCATTGAGTTCTTCGCCTATAACAAACGGCTGATCTCGGATAAATCGCTTGAAGTCAAAATAAATTAATTCCGATAAATAATTACTGGATTCGAACGTCGTAAGGATTTCTCTGCTTATGCCTCATTAGAAAATTTTCAATTGCAATTGTAGGATGAGGCGCAGCCGCTCAGCACTACTCAACTACTACCTTAATCTGAGTTCGACAAAGTCCGAATAACGGGTTATAGATGCTTTGAATCATACGGCGATTGAAAACTAACTGCAAGGTAACTTTTTAAAGCATAAGAGGGAAATGTCGTTTCAGCGTTGTTGTGAAAAAGGGGGTTTCTTGGTTCATCGTATCCGGATTCGGAGTCGAAGGGCCCCTGCACCCCCTTTTCTCACATTCCGCAGAAGCCATGATACTTTTTGGATGATAAAATTTATTCTTCAATCACTAGAACTGAACTGATGAGCCGCGATGAAGAAACACCCCAAGAAATAGATAGCAAATTGTCTTAGTTCTCTATACCCGGATTACCTCTTTAATAACTCTCTTTATACTCTCTTTATCCTAAGAATCAATAGCTTTATTCAAAAGCAGCAACTATAATCTGGAGTATATTTGGATTTAAGAATAAGATTAATTGATTTAATTTTAATTTAATTAGTGCTAGATAATCATTTGGAGTCAGGGTTTGGGATCAGGGCACGAAAGCTTTGGTAAATATTATACAACTAAGCAACTTACGCTGCGGCGCTTCCAGCAAGTAATCGGGATTTTAGAAAGCCTAGAATTGCGTTATATACACGAGATATTTCAAATCTCCTTGGAAATTGGTGTCCCCGAGCTGCTCCTGAAGATGGGTTATTGTACAGAAATTGCTTTATTTTGCATATTGAATAGGGCATTAAATGTATTCCAAGTGTTTCCGGAAGTGACCTCACGCCTGTTGAACTTAGGAGAAATGTGTGCTTTCAACAATAGCGATGCCAAGAGTAATTCCACCTAACCGATTGATGGCCCGGCAAACTTCGAAAGTAGAAGCGCCGAACATGAATGCTTACGGGTTGTAAGCACACTATTTGATAAGCGAATCCGCTTGAAACTTGGTAAGAGGTCACGTTTTCTCTGTCCGTCTACTCGGTCAACGTTCGAGGTGGGGTGCAATGGATAAAATGATGAGTTCCAACCAACACCTCACGTCAGTCAGTTTTTTAGACAGGAAGAGAATGAAAAGGAAAGCGATAGAGACAGTGGAAGAATGCGTTTCGTAGCTATTCGTCCAGTTTACCTTTTAGATCAAATTTCATCGTGTGAGATTTCTTTAGAACGAAAATTACAAAGTCTATTTAGCCACGATTTATAAAATCATACAAAGCTCAAGTGCTCCTGTTAAATTTTAGCATTCTTTGCCTAGGCGTGAAAAGGGCTGATTGGGTCGAGGATATGCTTTCTCGCATACGTCATCTGAGTCAGACAACCACAACCTCCAACTCGCCCCAAAACTCCGCCGGTCCCCTTCGAAACTTCAAATAAATCAGTCACTTCATTTCAAAATGGGATCAAACGGTGTTCTTTCAGTTCCAATAGTGGATCTCTCAGCTTTTACATCTGACAGCGATATCGACTTGCGCAAACGAGCAGCGAAGGACTTGGCAGAAAAGGTACGGATAAACGGTTGTGTAGGCATCTCTGGCCATGGGTTGCCTTCCAAGGTTCTTGAAGAGGCTTTCCGTGTTGCAAAAAGACTCTTCGATCTTCCGTATGAGGAAAAGATGAAAGCCCCGCATCCGGACGCTTCCGTCCCGCATCGAGGGTACTCCGGGACGGGAAGAGAGAAAGGAGCGGCCAAGACTGCTCTGGAGAATGGTGAAGAGGCTCAGAAAGAGGTATCTTTGGAGCCGTCAGACTACAAGGTTCGTCATATTTGGTTGGGAATAGTGGATTGATTTACTAATCCGTGTGTAGGAGAGCTATGAAATCGGGAGTGAGGAGAATAAAGTGCAGTATAACATATGGTTACCCGAAGATGTATTTCCTGGATTCCGCGATTTTACCACCAAACTTTACTGGGACCTGAACACGACAGCGAATGCAATCCTAGAGGCTTTGATAATGAGCCTGGAGTTGACGGAAAAAGAATCTAACAATATTCGAGCCATACACGGCGGCCACGACAACCAGCTCCGTTTACTTCATTACCCATCGATTTCCAGCGAGGTGCTGAAGAAAAAGGAGATCGGTAGACTTGGAGCTCATACAGACTGGAGGTGAGATTTCTACTTCAAATTTCGATCCCCAAAATTCCCCAACTAATTATTGATCAGTACTTTTACTCTCCTCTTCCAAGATGCTCAAAGCGGATTAGAATTCGGTGATCGAAAATATGGGGGATTCATGCCAGCTACGCCAAAAGAAGGGGTGCTCTACATGAATATTGGCGATATGTTCCAGCGCATTTCCAACGGTGTGTCTCTTCCCTTGATAATTATTTTTTCGGAGAGCTTTGGAGGTGCTAACGAATTAATTATAGGCCTCTACCCATCTTCCATCCATCGCGTTGTTATCTCTGGGAAGGACAATGGAGAGGAAACTCCCGAGAGATATTCCATACCTTATTTCGTCGCGCCGCTTCCTGATGAAGTCATTGAGCCACAGCCCTCTCTCGTTGCTGCTCTTGGAAAACAGGTCTATGAGCCTGTGACGTTTAATTCTTACTCGGAGCAGATGTTCAAGGCTACCAATGTCTTCGATTCAAAGAATTAGTTCAGGATCTTAGGAACCATGCGGAATTGTGATAGAAAAAACTTTACATGTGTAACTTTTGTTAGTATCAATCGTGGTGAAGATTTGGGGTGCAAAGTTGAACTAAGAGTTCAAAACCCTCCCCTCTCCCCTCTTTAGTCTCTATAAAAGATTGCTAGTTGCTGCTCAGGTTATTTGATCGCTATTTCAATCGAATCACCGATAAGTGCTAAATATATAGGAAGACTTAACATTCGACTAAAAAAACCTAAATGCTGAACTAGTATATAAATTCCTGGTTGCGCCACAATAAGGATAAACGGAAGATATATACCGAAGGTTGGACAGAACTATATTAAAAACAAACAACGTAAAAGGAAAGGTTTATCTTGTTCCACAACATTAATCGCACGATAATTAGTGTATTAAAATCTCACTCTTTTTAATTAAACCTCCTTGAAATCCTCAAACTCTTTTACCTCTCAAATCTACCAACCGAGGAAGTAATTCTCATCCAACAATCGTGGAAGCATGAAAGTAGATATGCGCTAGTTGGTGCACAATACGTAGCCCAATTTATAATTTTATATTGCAGTAGATGTACTAACTTAATCAGGAAGAAGACGAGACACACCACGGGTAAATAGCTTGCTGAATATATTCGCGCCACACGCGCGAGAAGCTTATCACGAAGATCAAGGATTATTTAATGACTGATATCCTCGAATATTCTACCGTCTGAACTGGGCAGGAAAGAAAACGCAAGATGTTTTCAAAACAATTCGCAGTAACAGTGGTTATGGCCACTCTTGCAAGCGCCGACGCTACCTTGACCAAGAGCAAGTATCCAGAAGTGATTCCCGGTCCTGGTCTCCCATCCCTAACTTCGCTGAACCTTACGTCGGAACAATTGTACACTATGACTCCCAAGCTAGGTACTTCCTCCAAGAAATAAACGGAAACAACTGCAAAATTTCCATCTCTGACTTCCTCATGACAGTATCTCGCGGTCTCTCAGCAGCACTCTACGACCCCGAATGCCGCGAGTACCCCTGCTATTGCCCCGGCGGCATGGCCCAAGTCAACGACATAATCGCCTGCTACAATTACCTCAACAACCTGGGTTCAACGAATTGTGGTGTCATGGCATATCAAGCCAAATCGACCATGTGTGCATCTGGGACGGCTAAAGTGGATGCGATGAATAATTCCCCGAATTTGGAGCTACCTGTTATTGTCAGATGGTATATCGCCCCTTCTTTACCCTGATCTATTTGTGGAGTATGAATTAAGGAGAGGATGTGTGAGGTGGGTTGGTTGGCTAATTGTGTTTTAGTGCCGACGCAGCGGCCGGTGTGCAATATGTTTACCAGACTTGTAATAACAATGGTCAGGCTAGAGGTTCGTGGAAGACTAGAAGTGAATTTTGAGAGAGTTTGGGTGCTAATACGGGTTTCGAATAGGGTCGGCTGCTGCGTGGGGAAATGGATATTTAATTGTTAGGTCGCAGAATGTTAATTATGATGGTTGGTGCATGCCAACTGTTTCTGCGATGCAAAAAAGAGCTCGTAGGAAAAACAAGAAGTCTAAGAGTATATCGAAGAGCTAGAAGAATGGGGGATGACTGTGAGAGTCGGATTACAACAGGAAATCATTGATCGAGAGTGTACTTGATGATTTCCGCTTGAATAAAGATGAGTTCTATGTATCGCGTCAATAAGATGAGCAAGAGAATAGAATAAAAGAGAGGAACAGTCAAGCTCCGTCAGAACCTCGCCGGTTTTCCAACTCCAACATTCCAGCCTCTCTCCCTAAGTACATCTTATATTCCCTCTGCAAAGATGTTTTATCTGAATTTATCAGCCTCAGTCCTATACTTAGTCGATACAGCGTGACTTACAGCAAAAAACATCCACCGCGTTAAACATAATGTTTCCCATGATTATCACGGCCAAAACCTGACCAAATCCCATCTTTGTTTCGTCACCCACAATCAAATTCCTGTTCAGGACTTTCAACGAGACAATGTGGTAGGTATTCCAGATATTGAAGCAAAAATAGACGACTAGGAAAAAAGGATAGAATCCTTCCCCGTAAGATATCACAGCCAAAAGTTGCATTGTTGCCCAGTAGAGGCAGCAACAGAATCCCGATAAAAGGACCAAGAAAATCGATTTCGCTGTGCTCCAACTCAACAATCTCTTCCAACGAGAGGTTGGTTCTGGGTTGGTGGAGTGCTCGAGATGCTGCGCACAACTGCTCCTAAACCAGTCGATGGTTTTGTCTTGCCCCTTTTGTGTTTGGTTGAAGTACCACATGATTCCAAATCTCTCCCCATTCTTGTTTTTCGGAACGAGGAGAAGAATCAACGCAAAACAATATAAGGACGTTCCAGCAACCCATGGCCAACTTGACGAATTGTCAGACCAGCGATAGCACGGCCCATTAACATTGTCCCACGGCCCAGTATTCTCCCTTATATTGATGTATCCCTGAAAACTAACACCGAGAATACAACTAACAAGAGTCGTAGCCCTTCGCACCCCAAGACGAACCGGATCACCTTTCGCATTCTCGTTCATATAGTCAACTCGAGCAGTCCAGAAAGAGTTCAGTGTCAGCCACCAGTAGCTGATAACCAGTTCTTCGTGGTAGTAACTGATTGTTCGAATTTGCGAGAATCCTGCGATGATGATTGTGATTCCAGTGATGGCTTGAAGATCGCACATGGATACTAAGAGCTTTTTGAAATTTTTGGCTATGTGTGGGCGGAGTTCTTCGCGGTCAATATCGCTTTTTGTAGAGATTGATGCGGCCGAATTGTTGGGCGAGGCGTCTTCTGCTGGTTGCTGTGGCCAGGTTTGGAATGTTCGATGGAATTTTGGCCACCATTGAAGAAAGTCGTAGTAAGCTGGAAAAGCGGCGAAAAGGACTGCTAGCCAGGAGATTATTAGAAAATATGCCATGACCTAGAGTGCTGTCAGTAAAATAATCCCTCGAGTCTGAGCCGTCTGCCGCTTACCCCAGGCCCTCCAATGTCGGGGTCTGCTTCGATATTTTGTGCTTGGCAGGCGTGATTTACCATTTTCCAATGTGCGGTGCCTTGCAAAGAGCTATTGGATAAATGATGCTTTCGAGGCCTCGTATAACAAGAGTGATCTTGGACGCAGTAAGCCGGTGCTGAATTTTCTGTTACCAAAGAAGATGACACACACCTCCATGTGCGACTCAATAATGTGTGAATATAAGTCTCAAGACCTCCAACTTCGGCTGGATGACCCTGGTGTTGTATGATGTAAGTGTTTCTTACTTTGTGTCACAGCGGGAAAGGCCACCAATGATTGAGGCTGAAGATCCCAGCGCTCCCCTCAACAACTTGTTGATCAACTCAGCCACTTACTACTAGTAGTCTGAAAATGGAAACAATAAAAGAGAATACATTAGAATGGCGGGATATCGCCAGATTTGTATGTTGCAAGCGAGAAGAAATGTTAGTGCTTTGGTCATTCAGGGAAAGGCGACGAAGGAAGGAGGAAAGTGAAGTCTCTCGCTTATGGGAATTCGTGTGTCGCGTAGATGAGATTGACTCTGATTAATTGCCAGCTAACTTGGTTTTTGAACAAGTGGTATGAATTAAAGCAGATAGAATGAACTGACAATTGCCGAAATTTTGAAATTGTGTAAAAGGGTTGAAGGGTCTTGATCTGCAAAGTGTCTGGGTCAACTTCCGAGTTACCTCGGTCGGGCACATTTAAGCGAGACGAGGGATCTTGATAGAGTTCAGTGTGTATTGCATCAATGATCAATGGAAACCGCTGCAAGACAAAACCTAAAGCACAGCAATGCATCCTTGAAGGTATTAATCCCAGCACTAAACACTGGGAGAAATCTGTGCCATGAACATCTTCAACTTCACCAGCCAGCAAATGAGTAACGCCTTCCCGTACACAATATGCTATCCATGTGGTAAGAGACAAAAGGCCATCGTATCAAAGTTGGGGTTTGATAGAGTTCGGCTCGCTGTCCTCTCGAATGCCGAAGGGCTTTCTTCCCGTAACCACGAGGCTGTAGAAAGAAAATATTAGCACAGATCTCCGCATCGCCAGCAATTAAAAAACCAGAAGGGAGAGGAAAGAATGCATAACTTACGTAACGAGATAAGCCTTAACTTTTCCACGCATCACCTCCTTCCTAGTTCCCTCAACCAACCCCTTAATCTGGCCGTCACTCAATTCTGCACCCCCCTTCCCAAGAATAACCGACCGCGTAGCCTCCATCCCCATCAAGAAATTGCGCCTAAACATCTTACCAAGTTTCTTATAATACTCACCCTTAGCCCATGGTCCCAACGGCAAGTAAAACTTCTTCTCCCTAACATCAACGAAACCAATCTCCTTCAACCACTTGGCATAATTCGTTGTATTGGTCCATGGACGTCCGGTCTTCTCAGCACCGATGATGGTTTGATTTACAAGGTTGTAAAGGGCGGATTTGGTGGGCGGCGGACCGGCGTATTGGAAGGGGAAGACGGCGTCGTGGAGCTCGATGAATCCGCCTGGTGCCAGGGCGTTGAAAGCTTGCTTGAAGACGAATTGGGGTGAGGCGAAGCAGGAGATGAGGGCACGGCCGTGAATGAAGTCGAAGCCGGAGCCGGGCTTTGTGATTGTCCAGTTTTTTTCGGCATCAGCGAGGATGAAAGAGCAGTTGTCAGGGATGCTGGTGGTTGTGGGTTGTTAGTTGGTAATTCTGCAATGATGCACCAGGGGGTGTCAGAATAGCTGAGACACTCAAATGTGCACCAGAACTTCTCAAGCCACCCATAACTTTAAGGCGTACAAAAGGTAGGTGGAACTGTAGAGTGGAGTGCTAATAATGATTCTATATATTTTGAATTTTTTGTTTGGGTGACGTTGTAGAGTTATTGAGTAGTTGGTAAAATTCAGTGTCTCGACTATTTTGACACCCCCTGGTGATGTAAAGGAGGATTTGGAATGGAATGCAGGAGAAGTAGGAACTCACTAAGCTGGTTGAATAGCGCTGATGTCTGTGCCAAGGACTTGCATATTGGGGTGTTGCTTTGCTAAGAAATAGTCAGAGGTGAAAGGTTAAAAGAGTGAGAGATTCAATACCGAAATCAATAGCCCAGCTACCCGTACCTGTAGAAACGTCAGTTCAATGAGACCCCTCGAGGCAAAATTCAAGTGCTTTTCGGTCAGTAATTACCAGTGCCAATGTCCAGGACGGTCTTAACGTCGGGTCCGAGTTGAGAAAGGTAGAGCTTGCCATGCAAGCTGGCCATGAACTGCATATGTTGGTAGTCTATTTTGTGGTTAGGTTGCCAGTATCACAGAGTCTTGCAGACAAAACTTACCAAGTCTGTCCCGCTCTCTCTGTTGATCGTGAGACATGGATTTAGAGGTTCGGTTGGGGTACAATTGTTCTGCTTACCTTGTCATTTGGTAATGGATATGCTGTTTTGAGGTCAGAAGCAGGATAGAAGGGTACCTTGAGAAACTTACAAGCCTCCTTGAAGGATTGGTAGGTCCTGTTGCTCAACTTGCCGCCCTCATTCGTGCCTGCTTGCTGGTTCCGGAGCTCAGACTTAAGGGTTCTGTGAGGTAGGTAAGTCAATTGAATTTCGCGCCCAAAGGTGAACTGAGAACGTACTGAAGATCCTCATCCTGCGGACACCCCCACAGTTAGCTCTGGAACACATTGGAGTGTTTGGTGGAGAGAGAGAATGAAAGAGATCCGACGCTGCCAAAAAAAAGATCTAAAGAAATAGAGATGCGTCCTTACGTCGTCGTCATGATGTTCCTGACTGTAGTCAACCTTCGGGGGAAGTTGAGAATACAACTCCTCCAATGTTGCTCTCAACTCCTCCATGGTTTCTTGAGCGAAAGCATCCTTGCTCCCATTGGGGGTATTGGTGCCCGTGGTGTTGCTACTCATGTTGTCTGCGATGCCTGAATTTTTTGGTGTGGAATTGTCGAGGTTGTTCATAGAGAGACGGAACTTTATAGCGAAACTCAGGATGGACTAACTTTTACATTCACTTTCAAAACCCCGCGACTTATGCTTCAAGACGTAACCGTGCAGTTCTTCTTTGAATTCACTCTTCTCTAGCCTCTGAGAGATGCATTGCGATATTGTTAACTAATACTCATCGCTTTTTACTTTTAAAGGACGGAAAATAGATCCGATATAGGGAGGCCGGACTTTACTCTCTCCCATCTCTTCAATAATTCAACCTTTACTCCCCCACAGCCCACAAAACTAAGGAATCTCCTCATTCACAACGCCCTCACTCCCTGGCGGTTCTAGCCAATCAGGTAGCACCACCTCATCAATCTGATGTTCCTCCGCCCACTTCCTCACGCCCTCAAAATCCTTACATTTATGCACGGTATTGAAATCCCGGAACGCAGTCGGATCTTCCTTATTATACCACGCTTGCCACAAAACACTTGTATCAACTGTGCACATTAATTGTTGGCGAAATATATCTAGACAATGCGCTGGTGGTTCGTGTTTTGTTTTTTAAGCTTAAGGGAAAGGGGGAAGTATTGATATGCAACCGCAAGATGGGCTCTTCATTTACGAAGGCTCCTTTGCCTTGGGCGAGGTAGTAGTGGTAATTGTAGTGTAAGCCCTGCCGGAGTAGATTCAGGAAGTGTCAATGGTGGAGCCCCTCTATATTAGCTGGGAATCCGCCGCAGTATTTGGCCTGAACGTTGACATGGGTTTCGGGTGAGAGATTAGATTGCGCTGCGAGAACAGCGGAGACGACTGCGCTTCGGTCTACGTATTTTAATTTAGAAAGTGAATTTTGGAAGATGGGAAGATTACGGCGGGAAGGCAGGAGAAGTGGGGCCAACAGTCTACACCGAGGGAGTGCAACACCGAAAACACCGGAAAACGTCGTCCTCAGTGCGAATGAGATAAATTTGCTACGGAAACATTCGGCCGCAAAGATGAACAACCGCTCCAATGCAGGGAAAGGCGACTTGAAGGTCAGGTGCACAATGGACGTACCATATCTATAACCACTTTGATGAGTTGACGCACTCGTACTGTCCTTCCAGATGACTTTGGTGAATGGGCACAAATATCTATCCCCAAGTCTGTGATCGTCCCGTGGCCCTCTCTTTTCCTCGTTTGGAGGGGGTCAGGATCGTCCAGATCTGGTGGATGCCCCAAACCCCACACTAACGCGCGATGACAGAAGCCAAGCGAAAGGAGGCTAGTCTGCAACCTGCTTCAACATGCCACTGTTGAGCGGAAATGGAAACTTTCCTTTAAAGAATATGGATGAATTATCCTTGCGTCTCAGCTTCTCCCTCATCCAAACTCCTATATCAACTTCCAACGAAACTCAAAACCCAAATTCAATCCCAGGACTTCGCAACGAAATTACGAAAGGGAGGGCAAGGCAACAGAGGCACTAGGAGGGGCAAAGAAAACATAAATAATGGCCGAAGACTTCATCGAACAGGGAATCGAGGGCATTGATAAATTGGTCGATAAACATTTCCACAAAGTTCCAGACAAGGTCGTTAATCCACACACGTATCGTCTTCACCGTCGAAGCCATGGGCATGGGGACAAGAGGAGGGACGAAGAGAGCGCAAGCGGTGCTTGCGATAATGATATCGCATACGATCCAAGGCCTGGGGAGTCATACCAGCGTCAAAGAATGGATGTGCCGTCGCATACCAATAGTTACGGTGGATACTTACCGCCATCTCTGAGAATGCAGATACGCAGGGTGAGAGGGGAAGGCGAAGACCGGAAAGGCTAGTTAGGCGGAGTAGTTCCCAGCCGGGAGGCTTTCGGGACAGCGATAGAGAGCAAAGGAGAAGAGAGAAAAGAAGGAGAAGCCTCAGCGACGATAGGGGAGTGGATACGGCGAAAACAGGAAGTTCAGGAGGAAACCGGCAGAATAAGACAGAATCAGTGGTGGTTACCCTACTAGGCATTCCGGCAGGAGGTTTGCTAGCCAGTGGAGCCATGGGCGTGATAGACCAGATGGACAGAAAAAGAGACAGAGGAGAGAATATGAAAGTAGACGGGGGGGAGGGGGAGACGCAGTAGCAATCGCCGTGGCCAACAGGTTGAGGGAAGGCAGACCAAAGGGGGAGGAAGGAAGTGAAATGATGGAAGAGAAGGTTTGGATGTCTTCACGGACACCATTGAAGGCGGCCGTGAGCAGGAAAAATTTAGGCTGGAGAGTGTGGTGATATGGATTCCACATTCAGGTTCTGCTTTAAGAACATGCTGTCGCGATCGCCCCTCGAATGCCCCTGAATTGGGCGAGCTGCCTGGATTTACCGCGCCTTCACTCCAAGCATTCTCGGCCACCATAGCAGCTAGATACTACCACTTCAGGAACATTTACAGAAGATAAACCCTGAATGTACCAGAATTTGAGGAACACTCAAACTAGAATGTTCCTCAAAATGGAATACTTCAGTCCGGATGTTCCTCAAATCTTAGGACATTCAGAGATAGCGGTCCGCCACGAATGCCTGCACCCCTGCCCCTGCCCCTTGTCTGTGAGCGGCCGTTCCCGCCCCTAGCGAACGCCACTGAGCACTGGCAAAATTTTGCTAAAAAATTAAAAACATACAACAGCAGGTATTCGCTGGTGGTCACCCACCCAACTACTAATCTGCCGATCTGTGGCTTGTGTATGGCAGAGCGGACGGGATGCCCAATTCTCCACAGTCTATGGTCGTATGTACAAGATGATGTACTATCTTAAAATATATAGTTTAATTAAAAGTTGATTTTCGAATCTCACTCCCGAGGGAACGGGGTGTCTATATGACAGGAAACATATCTATAGTCTATATACGCTGTTCCAAAAGCGATATCAGTTATGCTCCTCAGGGGTGCGGTACTCTATCCACAAATTCCAGGCCAGAAAACTATTATTGGTTATTTGGATCATGGAGCTGCATCTTATTGCCGCCTTTTAGTGACGGTTCGTCTGTGCGCCAGCATCATCTCGACACTGCGAATGCCATGATCCAAGAGATCACTGGAGCTCAGCAACGCACGTACGCAACGAGGAAAGCCATCTTGTGGTTTCCCCAGGGGTGACTTCGCTATCAGATACAGCATCGAGATGGCAAAGTGGCTCGCTCGCAAAAGAGCTAGTGGATTGGTCGCGTTTATTATGAGCAGGCTTTTGGCCTTCTCAGGATGAAACTCACGTCCTCCGTTGCAATCTGGGCACGCGGTCACATTCAGTACCCGCGACAAATATTCGGCACACAGTACACAACCGGAGCGAGAGTATTAGCGCCACAGAGAACTGAGCCGCACTTTTCGCTGGATAGCGAGGTCTCTTCCTGAAACAGGCCCAAAAATATCGTGCAGCGAAGCGCCAGAAATCCTCCTTTCGGACCTGACTCATACTGTTTCGAAATATTTTCTGGTTCATGATAACTTACGCACGGCATGATATAATATTGACGGCTCCTCTGAGTTTCAAGATGTGCCTACAACCTCACAACAGCTGGTCTAGCTGGAAGATGAGTCTGGAAACGCGCGCGAATAGCTGCAACCCTATATGCGGGCTGACCCAGCCAGGCTAACTCGCAGGCCTGTAGTTCTTCATTCCAATCTTTTCTTCTAGACGCGGAGCCTTTGGTGGTCTACTCCTCAAATGGCGTTCAAAATCGACACTTCGTCCTTTCTCGTGCGCAATATTATTGCGACGGTGATCATTCTTGTACTGCCCCATTGTCTATATTCATTCTTTTCTCACGATTGCAGTTCTAGAGCGAGCGTTTGACTGCTTCCACTCAACATGGCACTGAACGCCATTCCCAAGCGACAGCACGAACCGAATAAAATTGGGGCTACAAATCACCGCGAATCAAAGCGCCAAGACCGAGGAAATAATGAGGAGTCAACTTTCACTCGTAGCGGCCTCGCCGTCGAGAGGCACGGGTATGATGACAATAAGGCTGGTGAAGATTGTGTGCTCAAGAAGCAGCAAGTTGAGCCTTTGCAGAGGACACGACGCCTTCTCTCCTTAGGTCAGTTAAAGCATAGCTACAACCTACGGCAGCTTATTAACGCGAGTATGGCTAGATGGTGGAGGAATTCGCGGCTTATCATCTCTCATAATTCTCAAACATATCATGTCTGGCATAAACGCAAAGCGTTTAAGAGGTGAAGAACTGGAGCCGTGGCAGGTTTTTGATATGATCGGAGGTACAAGCACTGGCGGGTACTGATTGTCTTCTTCCGCAACATCTCTGAGGCTTTGAGTAATCTTTATTCTAGGATCATTGCCATCATGCTAGGCCGTCTCCGTATGACATTAGCAGAGTGTGAGGATGTATACCTCCAGTTGTCGAAGAAGATCTTTACGCCACGACGCTATAAGCACAACATTCTTGGTAGAGGCAAAGATTTTCTTCAAGCCAATGGCAAATTTGATTCGAAAGTATTGCAAGATGCTATCAGAGAGTGCATTAGTAAGAAGCACTCAGACGATGTTTTGTTGAAAGATCCAGACTTGGCATGTAGAGTGTACGTATATCAAACGTGGTGACCGCTTCTAGGATCTGTACCTAATTCTCTCTGCTCTGCAGGTTTGTTGTCGCAACTCGTGAAAACAACGCCGAACTTGCTCTTCTTAGGTCCTACAGGAATTCGAAGGGGTCCGAGCCGCTGTTCACTGAGTGCAAGGTCTGGGAAGCGTGTTGCGCCACGTCAGCAGCCACGACTTTCTTCGACCCTATTGCAATCGGAAAGTTTGGCCAAACATTTGCCGATGGAGGGGTTCTTTATAACAATCCAATCCAATTGATCGATCGCGAGGCCAAGAGCATTTGGCCAGGGCAAGATGCTATAATAGTCAGTGTAGGCACTGGCAGTGCCCCGAATAACGCTTTCACAGGCAATCTCAAAAATATCGTGGAAGCTATGTCGAAAATACTCACAGAGACTGAGCGCACCGCAAATGACTTCTATCACAGCCATACCGATATGGTGAAACGCAATCTGTTATTCCGGTTTAGTGTTACTCACGGACTAGCAGAAGTCGGCTTGGAGGAATACAAGGAAGTCCCCCGCATTGCGGACGCAACAGAGACGTATCTGGATCATGGAGAGACGGGGGAGAAGCTAACGGCATGTATTGAGAAACTCTCTGCAGCAGATACAAAAGGTAATGCTTCCACGCTGCTCTCCTCTGCAGTGGAGTAATTCGGCAGTATCCTCTTAGCCTCTCTTCATTATACCTGTAGATCCGAGTGGCGTGTTGTCTTGAGATGAAATACAAGACTAACGATGAGCTTTAAGGCCACTACATTCTTCTCTAAACCACAACAACATTTCACTATTCCCTTTGCTATTGATCAAAGTTACTGCTCATTGAATGAAGTGATCTGACAGATTCTACTTTCTAGTGAAACAATCGGCTATGTTCGTCCCATCCTTGGCAGACGACATGGCAGCCTGGCGTCAGCTCGTTGTGGATTGGTTCTCCCCTCTTTCTTTCTTTAAGACTCATAACGACACGTATAATATCCGCCAAGAAGGGACTGGTCAATGGTTTATGGAATCTGATGAGTTCAAGGCCTGGGTTCATGGTTCAAGGAAGACCCTGTGGTGCCCTGGGATACGTAGGACTTCAGGTGGCATATTTCTTTAAGCTTACGCTAACAAATCATAGCTGGAGCCGGCAAAACTGTTCTTGCGTAAGACAATGCATCATTCAAATCGAAGTTGGCCAGGGAACTAATGAAGTGCGCATCAATAGATCGACCATAATAGATCATTTGTTTAAGACGTTCAAGAACGATGACGACGTCGGCACAGCTTTCATATACTGTACTTATGAAGATAAAAATAACGTCACGCATACTCCTGTCAACCTCATCGCAAGTTTGTGGATGCAACTTGTCGATAGCAAACAATTATCTGAACAGGCTATAGCTCTGTACAACACCCACGCAAGACGCAAGAGTCGACCAAGTCTACGGGAGGTTTCGAAGGTCCTCCATACTGAGATTGCTCGGTACGCCCAGATTTTCATCGTCGTTGATGCTCTAGATGAGCTATCAGAGGAGATGGGCAATCGACAAAGCTTTCTCGCTGAACTGCGCTCATTGCCAGCGACAGTTAAAGTGGTGATAACATCACGTGATGTGGCCGATATCTCTATGGGATTGAATGATACGATTCGTAGGGAAATATACGCCAATGAAGGAGACATGAGAAAGTACCTCACATCCTATATTACTAACTGGCACGGTTGTGTAAAGGAAAATGTGAGTCTGCAAGATATGATAATCAGCAACATCATTCAGTCTGCTAAAGGGATGTGAGTTCATACTTCTCAATTGCTTAGACTTGAAATTCACGTCTCTTTAAAGGTTCCTTCTCGCCAAATTTCATATCGAGTCCTTGAGAGACAAAATTACGGCCAGACATATCCAAATCGCACTGAAAGACCTCCCGAAAGGATCGAAAGCTCTAGAAAGCTCCTATGATAAGGTTCTGGAAAGGATCGATGGGCAAATGGAAGGACATCGGGATTTTGCCTATCGAGTATTGGTGTGGGTCACATATGCTCGTCGCCCTTTATCTGTGCTAGAACTGCGGCACGCGCTTGCCATCTTTCCAGGGGATACGAGCCTCGACAAGCAAGGCCTTCCGGATGAATCAACATTGACGAACCACTGTACTGGGTTGGTAAGTATTGATAAAGAAAGCAGAATAGTCCGCCTAATTCACTATACTGCTCAAGAGTACTTGGAACGCATCCTACCTAATACACAACCGCAGGCGCATACTATTATTGCTACAACTTGCCTCACCTACCTCTTATTTGATACTTTTGCCTACGGCGAGTGCGATAACGACGACGAGATGGAGAAACGCTTGCAAGGAAACCCTCTTCTTGGTTACGCTGCCAAATATTGGAGTGACCATGCGCGCAGGGGATCGGAAGGGCAGGCCAAGGACTTGATTTTGAGATTTTTTAAACAAAAATCCAACCTCTCTTGCTCCGTACAGGCAGACCGCTACGAAGGAAACAGTCGATATTTTCCCGAACCCAACACATTAGAGAATATTAGGGTAAGGTTGAATTCATTCAGGGAGCTACTTCGAGGTGGAGGATACAATCGATATTGCCTCAGAGGCAAAACAAGATTACATATTGCGGCAAGTTTCGGATTGCGATCAATAGTGCGGCAGTTGGTGGAGGAAGGGGCTAATGCGGCCGCGAGAGATGGCTTGGGCATGACGGCGCTCGATATCGCAGCTGCTAAAGGATTCGCAGATATTGCACAACTACTACCAGCCAGCACGATAGACTCAGAAGAGTTTCTCAAACCATTAGAGTTGGCAATGGCGCGTGGGCACGAGGGGGTTGTAAGAGTTTTGTTAGAGAGAGGTGACGCCAAACCGGACACGGTTTTCGAAGAACAAACGGTGCTCACTTGGGCAGCAGAAAAGGGATACTCAGAGTTAATGAAGTCAATGCTCCTCAGAAACGATGTGAGCGCAGATTCAAAGGATGAGTCGGGCCGGACAGCATTGTCTTATGCAGCGGAAAAGGGCTGTGGAGAGGTTGTGCGTTTACTGCTTGACAGGGACGACGTGAACGCAGACTCAACAAATAGTTGGGGAGGCCGCACACCGCTGTCGTTTGCCGCGGAAAGAGGACATGAGGAGGTTGTGGGACTGCTCCTCGAGAGGGAGGATGTCAAGCCAGATTCGTCGGGTCAAGGAGGATTAATCGACGACGCTGATGGTCGTACACCATTATCATGGGCGGCTGGAGCAGGGCATGAACACATAGTGAGGATTCTTCTTGCGAGAGGCGATGTCAATGTAGACTCGTTCGATTGCACCAGTAGTACGCCGCTATCGTGGGCCGTCGGAGGTGGGCACGAGAGAGTAGTGCAGCAGTTAATACAAGGCGGGGCCGAAGTCGACGCAGCAGAACCAGACCGAGAAACAGCGCTGGGCCAATTTGCTGCGGGTGGTATTGAAGAGGCTGTAAAGATGCTATTAAAGTATGGAGCGGACATTGAGGCGAGAGACGGACTAGGATGCACTGCAATGGACAGAGCACTTACTCTAGGTCACGTGTCAGTAGTACAACTGTTACTTGAAAATGGGGCTCGACTGAACGTTGGAAGCGATGGAGGAACAGCATAGCATCGAATCGTTTTCAACT
Organism: Cudoniella acicularis; assembly: GCA_013054445.1. Taxonomy (NCBI): domain Eukaryota; kingdom Fungi; phylum Ascomycota; class Leotiomycetes; order Helotiales; family Helotiaceae; genus Cudoniella; species Cudoniella acicularis. Next base: position 29,962 of record JAAMPI010000142.1, on the reverse strand, counting down.
CTAACGACGAGTCGATAAGGTGGTGCATGAGGCAGAAAGAAGGAGGAAGTCAGCCAAACGTGACTTGGCGTTATGAAAAACTTCACGGCTACTTTTGCTCCATAGAGCCTACGAGGAGGATACAGTTGTCGCTCGAAGATGGTACAACAGAATGGGCTTGGACGCCTCGTGGGGGGCACAAGGAAATGATAGAGCTACTTTTAAAGGAAGGTGTCGAAATAGAGGCAAAAAACGTTGAAGGGAGAACCGCGTTGCTTGTAGCGGTCATGGAAGGCCACGAGGTATTGGTGCGGTTACTGCTGGAGAAAGGGGCTGATATCAATACCATTGATGAATATGGTCAAACAGCATTACATTGGGCAGCGTCTAATTTGAACCAAGCAATGCTTGAGGTTCTCCTCGAAAACGGAGCCGATGTTACAGCAATATGCGACGGGGGGTCAGCTCTGCACTTTGCAGCATCAAACGGGCAAGAAGAAATGGTGCGAATGCTTTTGGCAAAAGGTGCGGAGATCGATGCTGTTGATGAATATCAAATGACTGCATTATTCTTAGCAGCTATTAACGGACATCTTGAGGTAGCCAAGCTACTAATAGATGAATGCGTGCAATCAAGCCCATTGATATAGAGCGAATGAATCCACTGTCATGGGGCTATGATGAATTCGGATGGGTCAATGGTATGATTGCTGGATTCGAAGATCTAGGAAGAATTCACATTACCACAGCAACTTTCGGATTCTCAATCTCCAATATCTTTTCAGCTAGGCTTATTCAATACAGCACGGCGACATACCAAGAGGGAGATAGGATCGAATTCAAAGCTTGGCTTCATAAATGTTAGCACAGAAAGACACATCACGACACTGGCCAAAAATCAGGATACAGCAAAATCGAAGATTAGTTCCTCCTGATTATGAATCGACACCGACAGCAATAGAGAGGCGGGCTCCACCGTCTTTAGAATTACCTCTGCCCTCCTGTGTTGCTTGCTCTTCGCCCTTCTAAGCCCGATCTAAAGTCAAGCTCTTTATAAAGAGAAACAACAGGCCGGATATGATCGCAATCGCAAACATCGTCCACAATACAACTCTCAAAGAATGAACAAAGCTTTCAACAATGTGTGCCCTGGTCGGCGAGTCGATCGGCATTGCTCGGATCGTCTGGATAAGGCTCAGTGGATTCTTCGCATACGTGGCTCTATGATCTCTTCGCTCTACATACTTCGATAGCTTATTCTCCATTTCGTTTTGGAAGACTATATTCCTAATGACAATCCCGAAAGCTTGGCTAAGCGACCGGGAAAAGGGACACAGACCTACCGCGACGTCTATGTCGGCATCGGAAGCACCGGCTTACGCTGGAGAGGATAGGGACGTAAATAGCATTCCTATGCCTAAACCGGAGGCTGCGGTAAGGAAGATCCACGTCGCAGTCGACGTCCCGATTTCTAGAAGCTAGGGGAGGCCTATACTAAGAATCATAAACGCCTAGCCACCAAAACCTGCCCAGCGGTAGATACTAGTACATGCGATGCTAGAACCAACAATTACGGTGGTCAAGCCTAAGGTAAAGCAAATTAGGAGCTAGACTTTAAGAAAATATTAGTGCCCTTAAAACATCATTATGACATATCGGGGTATCCTTACTAAGGCAACGCCTGACATAATAGGTGATAAGTCTAACGTAGTCTAATAATATAATAGAAGGTAGTATACTAGGCTAAAAGTCTGTATAACGGGTTAGATGCGCTTAGCTATTAAACGATAGAAGGAAGTTACTAGTATCTTATAACTCAAGGTTCTAAAATATATAACGGCGGCGGTCCTATTACCTATCATTCGTGGCTATATACTTTATAATATAGTAGTCTTATTTCTTACCATAAGAAAATAGAATCAAGAAACGCGTTAATGATAAAACGAAAAGAACGGATCCGACCTAGTCGATCTCCTTTATAATACTACGAAAAGCCCTTATCCTTTCGTCGACTAGAAGTAATAAGATCACTAGGAGGTAGCTTATTACACTAAACGGGAACGAGATCTAGAAGATCTAACGCTATACGAAATCACTAATATAAATAAATCTAATAATTCTAGGTATAATATAAACTTACCTAGGTAACTTTTTAAGAGAATATACCCCTAACGATTAGTCTAGTAACGGAGCTAACAAGCTATACTAAGCTTATTATACCGACCTATTTCCCCCGCTCTTTAAGAGAGACAAGATCCGTTAAGACCAGGAAACTCATTGTCATAAGAGTGCCTGTACCTAGACTACGTGATGGGTACCCGTACACGGACTAGTTGGTCAGTGCCTAGCCGTGCGTCGGGTAAAGCCCTAAGGGTTTTTTTAATAAATATCGTATTTTCGTAATAGGCTTGAAATTTCTAGTTCTGTCTAAAAATCCGTATTAAATTTAGCCTAGAAACAAAAGAGAAGCACGGCCGAACGGGTACCCGTGGGTTACCCATCACGTAGTCTACCTACACCCGCTCCTTGTACCGAGCGACCTAAAAGAAATAATACTATATTATAAGAGACGCTTGCGATGATCGCTCTAGTCGTGAAAAGCGTTAAACCAAGAAGAACAATAGCTTTGCGACCAAAGATCTTAGAAGTAGAAGCCGAGATCGGTTAGAAAACGGTAGGAAAAACCTGAAAGGAGGTTACGGACTAGGAGCCCTGAATGTTAGTCGTATGAACTTCTCTTACTATAACCTGTAATTGAGTGGTTAGCCTACTGCAAAATTGCCAGAAGCTATGCCTAGGCCGATAAAGAGACCGAATACTTACTAGTAAAGAGATAGATAAAGATGTTACTTCTATTATAGCGTTGAAATTCTAATAATAAATTCTAATAAAAGACAAAACAAAAACCTTGTCCCGAGGTTGATTTATTATAGAAATAGGCGAAGGGAAGAAACGTGTTAGCGACGGTAATAGGTAGACTAAAGCGGTTCCTTGACCTGTCGTTGGCGTTCTACGTAGAGACTATAATCACTCGAATAGCGGTAGTAATAGAAACCGAATATCAACCGATAAAGAGAATATTCTACACAAGAATAATGCCACTAAGCACGCTATATGATTACGAGCATGTAAGATAGGTGTTAAGGCACTATACTCAAACTTCTTTCGACGATCTCGCGCGGCGGATCCGAGGGGTACTAAGTCGTTACCCCGCTCTCTACCCCTAGTCTCTGCCAACTACGTATCCTAGAAGAAGGATTCATATAGCGATCCGCCTAGAAGAATGTAAGTTTTAGCTCATGTAGTCGTAGCCTCAGATCCTCGTCCTACGTTACCAAGGAGTAGCGTAGGAACAGTATATAGTAAGAATCTCTTTAACTAGGATATAATAAATTAAACATGTCTCTGTTTTACTCGCTACGAGTGCTACGGTAAGATAGTACGGTCATATATTCGCTTATATACAACTAGTAGCGAGGCTCGGACATTCTAATTTGATGACTACTATAGGACTAAGGGACAATCTAGTGGGGAAACCGACAAATTAGAGCTAAAATTACCATAGAAAAACCTTTACGGTGTTTTGTATATATAGACGCTAATTTAGATAAGCGCTTTATTAAAGTTCGACGTTTTCCTACTCGATGCCTCAGACTATCAGCAAACATAACTTGAAAAGCATCGCTTAAACTAGTAGCAACAGGCATCAGAACGTTACTAATCGAGAGGTATAGCTACTTAGAGATCATTTATAACCGTCGTAATTATCGGTTCAGGATTCGTAGGCCTTGTGATTGCCTGTCAATTCATAAGAAGGCTAAATTTTAACGACTTTGTGATTTATAAACGTTCGCCTGCCTTAGGGGGTACTTAGCGTTCGAATACATATTAGTTTTATTGACACACACTATCGGCCTAGCAACCTGACGTTTAATAGATCCAGGTTATGGCGTTGACGTCCCGGCTATATTGTATAGTATAGTCTGTCGTTCGCGCTAAATCCGGAGTTTTCACGACTGTTTCCAGATCAAGTAGAGATTCTTTTATACCTAGAAAATATTGTAGTTGACTTTGATGTCCTTCCTTATATCAGGTATAACGCCTCGTGGGAAAGCGCGCGTTGGCAAGATGATACTAAGACCTGGCTCTTGAAACTGAGAATAGGGAAGGCTGTTACGGCTCTGCAAAGGCACTAGGGCCCTGACGTCACGTGGGGACGTATTTGCAAGAAGGTGCTGTATTATCGAAGAGACTAAACTAAGGAGAGAAGAAGAGGTTCTCCCGGAGGGAGAAGCTCTATTTAACTACACAAATAGCGCTAGTAAGCGAAGTAGTCCGTAAGCGACTCCCCTGGATAGTGAGTCACTCGGTCAGTCGTCAAGCTATTGAATCGACTATCGATTAGAAGGACAGGCTATTATTAAGTCATTACGTCGACTACTATCAAGTCAATCTATCCTAGCGTCGAACTAGGTCTGTGATATATATAATCTAGACTCGGCTATTCTTTTTAATATTAAATATATTCTTGTCTAACTAAATAACTTTTCGCTAGTCTTTTTTAACCTTATTATTATTCTTATATATTATATAATCTAATATCTTTTATTTATTAATAATTTAAAACAAATATTAAATTTTTAGTTTATATATATAATATAGCGCTAATACTTATATTTTTTAAAGTTTTTATTAAAAAATATATATAAAAGCTATAATATTTAATTATTAATAGATTTTCTTAAATATTAAATAATGAAAACTATAGTCTTTTATTATATAATAAGAAGGGCGTCCCCCTCCGTACGCGTTCCCACCTACCCCTGCTGGTGTCTGCGTCTCATAAACTCGTAAGTGACATCGGCAACCCTATCAAGCTTCCACCCCCGTGCCACTACAAGATAATGATATTATACCCTTTGCAATAACTGATCAACGCTGGGGACCGCTGTCGATAAGAGCTAAGATCTCGGGGGGGGGGGTTCGGAAATAGCCCCCAGACCTTCAGTTTGGCACTCGGCCGCCCAAAAATCTGTCCCCTGATCATTGCGGGGTCCACCAAAACAATGGAGATCCTCGCTAACTGATTAGGCACGGGGAAATACCATGATCAGAAGCAATCTGAATCAATTATCTGCGCAGTCATTGTGCTGACACCTTGCTCCGCCTCCGATTAATCTCGCTCCTTTGTCAATGTTCGCAACCCAATGGATACAAGATAGAGACTTAGACAGTCGAAAGTTTCAATGTTTCTTGGCCCAATTCTCATTGAATTCTCGATTCTTCAGACACTTCTTGATTAGTGCTGGGCTGAAGTGGCACTGATGGCAATCTTTCACTTTCCCATTCGCCGTCTTCGTGACAAATTCTTCCCAATAGCCTTGCCAACTCATAGCACTTTTGACGGTCGTACTGTGCTTGTTACGGGCGCAACTACCGGTCTCGGATTGGCATCCGCCGTCCACTTCGCAACTCTTGGAGCCGAAGTTATTATCACCTCACGCAGGAAGACCAATCGCGAGCTCGCTAAGCTGAATATTGAGACTAGCGCTGAAATTTGGGGTTTGGAAAAGATCCATGTTATAGAGCTGAACACAGAGCGTTACTGTTCTTGTATATCGTTTGTAGACGAGCTGAAGAAGGCCAAACCTAGTTCTAAGGGATTGGACTGTGTCGTTCTGAATGCTGGCAGCGTCAATCCGACATTCTTTCAAAGTCCGGAAGGCTGGTATGTACCTTAACGGCCAATTATCAAAGTCTCTGGTCTCTGGGATCTAAATATCAAGCTCCTAGGGAACAAACTATCTAAATCAATGCTCTGAGCACTATCCTCATTGCTTATCTCCTCTTGCCATGGCTTAAGGAGATCAGGGAATATAAAAAGACACTACCTCATCTTGTCTTTGTAACTTCTCGAGCTCACTTGGGCTCAGACATCTCTGACTGGGCGGATTGGGCTAAGGGTGAAGGTATCCTCAGACACCTGAGCACAAAGGATAATTTTCCATCCGCAGTATTGCGACCAAACTACGACAACAGCAAGCTGATCCTAAGCTATGCCGTCGAAAAGCTACGCGCACAAGTTTTGAAAAGTGATAGAAAGTAAGTCTATATCGAATCTGCTGTCATGCCGCCCTTGCACTGAGCACAAAGTTAGGGCGTATGTCATAGTGAACACTGTCTGTCCCGGACTCGTCAATACCGATCTAGGCCGTGATATCATCAAACAGTCATTGTTACTGCGAGTCTTTGTGCCGCTCTGGTTAGGCAGCCTTAGCATGTCAGCAGATTATGGTGCCAGGATTTATGTCGCTGCTGCTGTCACCTTTGAACATGAACACGTGAGTCGTTGAATAAACCTCAGCCTGATAACTTAGTAGCTGATGAATACTTCTCTTGGGACAGGGCAAGTTCTTACAGACACTATACACGGAAGAATAGTACGAAGAGTGCAGCAGCCCATGCCCCTTAGGCTAATATTCAGCTGACAGCATCTCAGAATGTCGTATACGAACTTGCGAGGTGATCTTGGAAAGGAAGTCGGCAATTCTGTCTGGGCTGAGGTTATTGCAGAGCTTACGATAAAGGAGCCAACCCTGAAAATGATATAGTTAAGCGATAGTGTACTATAGAATTCTCTGTCCGGAGAAAGAGTGTCTGGGGCTAGTTTTGCAGAAGGAGTAGCTACCTAACCACTTTAGTTCCATCCTACTTTGGATCTTCTTTATAATGAAACAGACGTTAGAAAGCTCCTTCAACTATGAACATCAAATCTAGCTAAAATATCGAGAAATGCTATGGTAACGGTTGTTGGAGCCCTTGTCTGCCAACCTCATCCTTCTCCAAAGAAAGTTCCTTGATAAAAAGAGCGATGAAAAGTCCAATACCAGAAATGCACGTCATAACGATCCATAAAACTTGAAATGGGGCCCAAAAAGCATCTAGAACAATATTCATGAGTGGCTCCGGCAATTCTAGCGTTCTCAAGGAGGGTATGAAGCCAATGGCCTCGTTAGCGTTCTGTAGTATCTGAATGGAGGTTGGTAGTGTAGTTAGTGAGTCCATCAGTGAGTCCATCTTCTGCTTGAACACCGAGTTGAAAATGTTTGAGCCGATGGAGAGGCCGATGAGTGCTCCGAAGAGATGAAAGTTTACAAGCATTCCCGCTGCGATGCCTGTATCGTCGACATGTCGAACACTTGCCTGAGTGGGAATAGCAGTAACGGTCAAGATGATTCCGACACCAATGCCCGCAAACGCCTGGAAAGTATATGTCTCAGCTTTGGCAGTACTTCTCTTTACGAGACAAAGTAATCCTAAAAATGTGGTCATGAGAAGCCATCCCGTCAGAAGTACCAAACGGTATCGGCGCATTAAGTTGACAAGAATACCAGAGATCGCACTAAACCCCACAACAACCGCACTAAATGGAAGGGTCGAAATCGCCGACTGGATTGTAGTCTGAAGAAAGACTGCTTGGAAGAAGAGGGGAAGGTAGGTCTGCACCGTGTAAGTGAGTAATCCATGGATAGCACCCGATAGGATGGCGGCGGTCATCGTGGTGTTCTTGAAGATGCGGTATGGAAAGACGGGCTCCAAGGGTCTCCTCTCGTACCACGCAAAAACACTCAAGAAGGCGACGCCTATGAGAAGCGGCAAGAGGGTCTGCCAGGTAGACCATGAGAAGGACGATCCTGCCCAGCTGAGAGGTAAGGCGAGACTGGTTGCACCAATAGCGAACAAGATCAAACCAAGCCAGTCCATGCGTCTAAGCTCCATCTCTAGTGGCTTGAGGTCTAGGAAGAAGAATGTGAGTAAAAAGGCCACACCCATCATAGGTAGATTGACCCAGCCGAGCCATCGCCAGGAAACCAGTTCGGCGAACACACCGGCAGCAACGAGCCCAGTGACGTTACCGAGTGCGTTGAACACCGCGATAACCCCCATGTACAATGGTCTTTCCCTTAGGGTTGTAATGTCTGAGAGGATGATGACTTGTAGCACATCCATGCCGCCGCCACCAAGGCCTTGCAGCACGCGGCCCAGAATGATGACACGCATGCTTTTGGCGACTGCGAAAACAAGGCAACCGATGGTGAAAAGAAGCATCGACACGTAAAGAGAGTTTTTGCGTCCTAGGACATCAGACGCGCTTGAATAGATGGGCTGAGCAACAGTAACAACCAGCATGAAGGAGATGCTTGCCCAGAGAGACTCAAGCGAGGTTCCTCCCACGTCCTTCGCGATGACCTGATGGAAAATATTAGCCTTTGTCGAGGAAATTATGACGATGACGAGAAGAGGCTCACTGGCAAGGCCACAATGAGAGACGTCGAATCCAGTGCTACGATCAAGCCGACAAGTCCAAGAAGCAAGATGGACATGTAGAATGACCAGGGCTTCTCGGCACTGCTCGAAACCACGTCAACGCTCTCCTGAAGCCCATGTGACGGCTTCTTTTCAAGCGAGGAGCTCAAAGCATCTTGTGCACGAGGGATCATCTCTATAGAGGCAGAATTGGCTATGTCCATCCTTAAAGCTCAATCGCTTCGTAAAGTGGCTGTGTGAACTTTAGAGAAAACTGGTATATCCTTGAAGTACTGTTCGCAAAGTGTTGTATCGTAGGCGGTAAGATGAAAAGCTAGCTCGAAGGGTCGTTGTCCGAGGGCTTTTGCACAAGAAAAGCCTGATATGAAGGACTACGGCATACGGAACTCAATGGAAGGAAGTTAGGACCCTAAAGTCTACTTCCGGAAATCTGCATTTCGGTGTTTCGCATTTCGTAATTTCCGTCTTTGGGGTCCTAACTTCCTTCCGTATACGGTACGTACTCGCATAATCACAACAGCACCTTGTCTTATTGTTCACATCAGGTGGGGGTTGACCAGTTGGCTTTCGCCTATTGACCGGTCACGCCGAGCGTCGTCCAAACCCTCGGTACTCGAGATCCCGCTTACATTCCTACCCCGCTTATATTCCCGCATTTTTGTCACGAATGCAGTCACATACGAACCCTGGCCTGAGGCTCGGCTAGTCTCTACGGACGATAGCACAGAGAATTAGGGTTGTAAGGTACATAGAGGTCTTAGTAAGCCCGGCTTACTAAGAAAGGAAGTCACGTGACGGGTATATAATAGGTAGACTAGATAGATAGTCAGGCTAGGCTACCCGCGGGGATAAACCAGGTAGGTAGTCTACTGTCACAGCCCTGGTTTGGAGTGCCTGAGCCGTAACGTGCTGCGTGGCCACGTGGCCTCGCTTAGCCCTGCTGAGTCAACTGCCCCCTGTATTTAAGCTGTCGCACTCGACTCTCCTTCTCTCCTTAGTCTAGAATCCTTCGTCGAAATACAGTCGTTGTCACAGATCTAGTTCAGGGGTCCGGTCAGGACTGATCACGTGACCTTATATCGTATATATAACCTCGTTTCAGACCTCGTCTGAGCTCTTCACCTTAGTATTCTAAGTAATAGAACTACTTCACTGTCAGCGCTGTCACAGNNNTCAACNCTNAGAAATCAACGCTTATAAATCAACGCTTATAAATCAAAGCTTATAAATCAAAGAACAACCTAGAAGATTCTAGTAAGGTTTAAACCTTAAGCCTAGAATAGTGCTTATTACCTAATAATGTAACAGTATCTACAGGAATTCTGCAACTAGCCTTGGATATTCTCAATGGGGCTCTCACACCATTTGGTCCATTTCTTTGGCTGAATATATTTTGTGGAAAACAAAACCACCAATTGGGGTCTGAAGAAGGATGAATTAACCGCACTTCGCTGAGAGAACGTCTTTGGAAACTTCCATAGAAGTTCTACTGTCTGTTTTTCATGACAGCATGAAAGAAATGTCAAGGAGAGGACCAATGAGTGTGCAAGAACCAGCTATCAGAACTTGAGAACCTGGAAGTGTACAATAATATTCCCCAGGATTCATGTCGAGCTCTTAATACCGTGAGTGGTTATTTTGCACCGGTTCAAACTGATGGCAACGAAGGGTGACTATGTAGCCTTACCACAGCAAATTAGCGTTGTCAGACCCAGCCTTTGCAGAATGGAACTTCAGGGAAAGAAGGGGAGGTAAACACAAGCTTTTAAGTCTCGCGATCCAGTTTTCATGAAGCTTTCTGTAGGAAGGGCAATGCCTTTGGGTTTCGCGCGATTTTGTCTGATCAGAGTTTGGTGTCTTAGGAGGGGGATTTCTTCAAATCATAATCTTGACCTTACAAATGACTCCTTTGCTGATTTCCAGTATATCATTGAATTCTTTTCAGTAATTTTTCAACTTCAAACAAGGTATTACCATGGTGTTGAGTGATATTGTGGAAGAGATCATTCGAGCGGAAGGAGAGATGTTGTTGAAACTGATGTCGGTGACATTTGACCCGGCCAAGAAGGACCGAGGAACCCCACCAAAAATGGGCAGCCACGAGATTATTTCATTCCTTGTAAAGTATATATTCTCCAAAGCTGCTGTTAATTACATAGAATTTCCGCCGACGATTCAGCTTCATGCCACTTCATTTATTTCCCATTCAAAATGCCAGAAAATATACTGAACGACATCTCGCATCGACGATACAATCCATTGCGGGGTACATGGCTGCTGGTCTCCCCGCATCGCACGAAGAGACCATGGCAGTAAGCTCTCTATTCTCACCTCCGGACACGAAGCTAATTCGATTGCAGAGGCCAACAAGAATCAGCATCGAAGATTACACTTCCGGGCTACGACCCAGCGGTATGCGACACAAAATCTTAAGAAACAAGAAAACCCTGACGATTCTTCAAGTGCTACCTCTGCCCGGGAAACAAACGCGCCCAGGGCGATACCAACCCCAAATACACGAAAACTTTTGTTTTTGTCAATGATTACAGTGCTGTAAAGGAAGCGCAAGAAGAGTACAAGCAGGAAGCAGATCCGAAAGGTGGGGTTGGTATACAATTTGGATTTCCTAGCTCTGACAAGCAACAGATCTCTCCAGTCTTCTCCTTCGCGCGGAATCCGTCACAGGAAAATGCTACGTCCTTACATTTTCCCCGAACCACAATCTCACTCTTGCGGACCTCCCACCGAGCGAAATCCTCCCCGTGATCCAAGCATGGACACAAATATACACAGCCCATCTGTCCCCGAAATCACCACTGGCATCTGTGTCGCAACCCACAACTCTTGCTCCGACGGGCATTGATATCTCTGCCCCGAATGCACAACACACATGGATGCAAATATTCGAGAATAAAGGCGCTGCAATGGGATGTTCGAACCCGCATCCTCACGGCCAAATATGGACAACAACTGGTCTTCCCGAAGAAGCTTTGGAGGAACTCGGACAATTGACGAAATACCGTCATGAACACTCTGGCAGCTCCCTGCTGGAAGATTATGCCAAGTTGGAAATGGAGAAAGAGGAAAGGGTTGTGTTCCAGAATGCAACCTTCTTGGTTGTATGTCCATGGTGGGCAACCTGGCCTTTTGAAGTCATGATTCTAAGCAAAAAGCATAAACGTGCCCTGGTTGATCTCAATGATACGGAGAAATTGGATTTCGCCGAAGCAATTGTGGAGGTGACGAGACGATATGACAATTTGTTCCAGACGAGCTTTCCCTACAGTATGCAATTTCCTGTTCTTCCATTTTGAGAAGTAAACTAATGAAAGTAGGCTCCGGAATTCACCAAGCTCCCCTTGAAGGAACGGATGAGGAGATCGAGGCTTCTCATCTGCATATGCATTTCTATCCGCCTTTACTGAGAAGCGCCACTGTGAGGAAGTTCTTGGTGGGTTATGAGTTGATGGCTGAGCCGCAACGAGATATTACTCCTGAGCAAGCTGCAGCCAGATTGCGAGACTGTGGTGGAACCTTGTATCGAAAACTTTTGTGACGATGCTTTGGGCTTGAGTATCTTTTCTCCTGTTAATAATTGGTACCAAAACCTTAGAATTAGCAATTACATGCATATAGACATATCTTCAGGTATCTGAACTCCCCGAGTGCTCTGCCATCTATTTTCATCCTCCAACTGTATATGCACCCTTCTTTTTCCCCTTCCACATAATCGACTTCGTCTTGGTTCCTCGCCTCTCCTATATTAACACAAGCATTTCCTCTCCCCTGTTTCCACTTCTCATCCTCATATCCCATCCTAATCCTCATCTCCACCTTTCCCTTCCCCCATCTCCTTCCTATTGCACATAAAACCCCCACTGACACCACATCCACACCAAACTACCACTCGCCACAATAATCGGGCCCGCCAATCCCTTCCCCCACCTCGCAGTCCCAAAAACCCACCACTCGCTAAAGAAATGCGCCCACGCAACGGCATACGTTAAGAATGCCAACTGGTAAAAAGCCTCATTGCCGATGTTGTAGGCGGCATATAGGCGGACGAGAGATTGAATGAGGGTCCAGGTTCCGAAGGTGCGCGAGGAGAGGGGCGTCGCTGGTGAATTCGGGGCTAGTAAGGAAGCGGGTTTGATGGGTTTGGAGAGTTTGGAGGATGGGGAAGTCGCGGGACCGAGGTAGACTTGTGCGGTGTAGTCAAGAGTTATGTAGGATTGGATACTGTTTGCTACGGAGACTATGGAGACCTGTTGTTGAAGAGGGGGTTAGTGTTGGGCTTATATTACAAGGGACATAAGTCTTAGAGAGATGGAAAGACGTACGAAGAGGAGCCATTGCGGGAGGAGGCCTTCATGTTGTGGGAGGTAAGCAGATATTTGTGAGAGGATCGATGCCATTGTTGCGGTTCAGCGGGGTTTCGATGCGAAAGGAAGAAGTTGTCGGTGAAGAAACTGTCTTGTCTCGAAACTTTCGATCGGGAGTTCTGTTCTGCAGGGCTGAATTTGGCGTCGCGTCGCGTCACGCCAGCGAATGGCACGACGTCAGAAGGAAAGCTTGGCTTCAGCTGTCCTCAACATAAGTTTCAACCCACCTCCATCAACAGCTTCCTGCGGCAACCAGCATTTGACAGAACACCATGGACTTATCCAAAATACCCACGAGCTTCCTCGTAGGCGTCGCAGCCGTCGGGCTCCTTTCTATTTCTAGCAAGGTTTTCAGTTATGTGCGATTGCTACTCAGCTTGTTTGTCTTGAGCGGGAAGAACGTGCGTTTACTCAACAACTCTCAATTGACGATTGCATGCTGATTGTATTGTAAAGTTGCGCTCATATGGCAAGAAAGGCGCCTGGGCAGTTATCACCGGTGCTTCCGACGGCATTGGCAAAGAATACGCCATCCAGCTCGCACAGAAAGGCTTCAATCTCCTCCTGATCTCTCGCACAGAATCCAAGCTCGTTACTCTCTCCCAAGAAATCGAACAGAAATATGCCGGTTCGGCTATCAAATGCAAGATCTTGGCTATGGATTTCTCCAAGAATGACAACGGCGATTATGCAAAGTTGAAGGCACTGGTTGATGGGCTGGATGTGGGTATTTTGGTCAATAATGTGGGTCAGAGTCATAGTGTCCCTGTGCCTTTCATCTTGACGCCCAAGGAGGAAGTGAGGGATATTATCGCCATTAACTGTATTGCCACCCTCCGCGTTACGCAGATTGTCGCTCCAGGAATGGTACAAAGGAAACGCGGCTTGATTCTCACAATGGGCAGTTTTGGTGGTTGGATGCCTACTCCTCTCCTGGCTACTTATTCCGGCAGCAAGGCCTTTTTGCAACAATGGTCGACGTCTCTGGGTGGAGAGCTGAAGGGTACGGGTGTGGATGTTGAGTTGGTGTTGAGTTATTTGGTTACAACTGCTATGAGCAAGATCCGCAAAACTAGCGCGTTAATTCCTAACCCGAGGAACTTTGTGAAAAGTGTATTGGGCAAGGTAGGACGAAGTGGTGGTGCTCAGTCAATGGCGTATACGAGTACGCCTGTGTGGAGCCATGCGTTAATGCAGTGGTGGGTTGAGAATACGGTTGGTGTTGGAAACCCTTTTGCTGTGAACTATAACAGGACGATGCACGAGTCGATTCGGAAGAGAGCGCTGAAGAAGGCGGAGAGAGAGGCTAAGAAGGCTTGAATATGACGCTCGACAACAAAGCTAGAGGGATACTCTGAAATTATACCTGGAAAGGTTATTGAGTTTGTGTGGAGCAAGCGGTGATTCATGGAAGCAGGGAATGTCAATACCTTTAGGTTGTGGAGATGGAAAAGGGAACAGGGAGGGACTTTGCTAATAGCCTTCATGTGTACATTTAGATAGACTTACCACCAATTGCACATAACGTTCAAAAAACTTAACGTTCCGCATACTGAAGGCCGGCCGCAATATTGAAACTTGTTAATGCATGAAAATAAGAGGTTTGGGGAGCTAGAGTCTTCTTGCAGTTACTGAACCTTCCTTCCTCTTTAATCACAACAAATTTTTAATTTTTTTTGGAATTATTTGGGCCTTCGTGAACCAAATCAAACCAATTATCAATGCAACCTACATTTACACTTACTTTCTTCAATCCCGGGTATTGTTCTCGCTCGATCGACCTGAAGCTATTGTCGTAGCTATCACGTGATGTGGCTGGGAATTTTCTTGGATTCGACCTCAACGCGTCTTCGAGGCGCATCTTGAGCTTTCAAGTGTTTACCGCACACCAAAATCCACAACCCCGGCGTCGCTCGTTGTCGCACACCTTATCCGCTCATCCCCATCGTCGATGCAGCTTCTCATGTCATTCCTTTGATCATATTTTCCCCTGCAGCGTCTGGCATCGCTCCCGCAAAGCGCCATCAGCCCCAGCCGCCGGAACTGCTATCGAGAAGATGGCCTTCCAAACTCCCCAACGACCTTTACCAGGCGCATTCTTTAATACCCCTGCGGCATCGAGATATCCTCCTCCCAGGCCACCAATGTTTACTACTGGCGGTGCACAATCGCGAAATCCTCCTGCGAATCCTCCAGACCCCCAGCAGCCTGCTGTTCCCGCGCGCGATTCGCAGTCTTTACAACCGATACAGCGCGCTGCGAGGACAATTAATGAAGTGCTGCAGCGAGAGGCGAGCTTCCCGGACCTTGATAGCTATGTCAGACGTAAGTTGATCGATCTTGAAAGTTGGGCAAGCAAGCGGCTAACTGAGCGCCAGAGGGCATCTCTTCCGATTATGACCTCCCTAATAATACCACCGAGGCGGCATGGGCGCCCTTCCAGCGGACGAAGACGTACGATATCCCCGATCGAATATACGAACAATATAATCGCGCCGAGGTCTCGACGAGTATGGGACTTTTCGCAGAGTTGAATCATGCTTGGGTCGCTATCGATAATGCGCTATACTTATGGGATTATACGAATCCAAATGCTGAGATTATTGGTTTCGAGGAGCAGACACATAATATTACGGCTGTAAAGCTTGTGGTGCCGAGAAAGGGTGTTTTCGTGGAAACAATAACGCACCTCTTGGTGGTTGCGACAACACAGGAAATGATATTGCTTGGAGTCGCAGCTAGTGTGGAAGGTTCAGGTGTGAGGACAGTCTCTTTATATCAGACTCGGATGACGCTTTCGATCCGGGGGCTCAATGTTCAGGTTATTGCTGCTTCTGTGGACACTGGGCGTATCTTCTTCGCTGGAGCTACGGACAACGACATATATGAGCTCACGTACCAGCAAGAAGAAAAGTGGTTCGCGAGTCGGTGCGGGAAGATTAACCACACGAGCCCTGGGTATACTGCTATTATGCCACAACTTTGGGGGACCAAGTCGCACGAGTTTGTTACGGACATGGTGGTGGATGATAGCAGACGGCTTGTCTACACTCTCTCCTCTGAGTCCTCAATTCGCACATTTCACATGGATACCCCAACCACCCTATCACAAGTTATCGAGAAGAAACGAACGGAATGCTTAAGAGATATTAGTCACATGATCTCTTCATCCGTCCTTCTCACCAACCAAATGAAGATTGTCTCCATCAGTCCAATCTCAGGGAAGGAGGGATCAAAACTACATCTTATGGCCACAACTACTACCGGATGCCGACTATTTTTGAGCGCAACGCGCGGGTATGGGTACAGCACCAGCCAAGGCGCCCCACAGAGCATGCAGGTCCAACATATCAAATTCCCTCCCCTCCTCGACCCACGACCACCCGGAGTTCCAGCATATCAAGGTGCAGAGCCTCCCACAGATACGTCGTCTCTTGCATTATGTTGGACCCGCATGGGACTGCGATTTCCACCTGGATTCTTCTTCTGTTTTGTTTCGAAGGCAGAATTAAATAACCAGGATGCCCTCTTCCTTTCTGGACCGGATACCGGTAGAATAGCTGCGGAAGCCCGTTCTATGACTGCTCAAGCAACAAAATACTATGAGCAAGGGTGTTGGCTCCAATTGAAGAGTCATGTGGAGGCAGTCGGCCTTATTACCAGGCCTTTCGCAGCTTCCAGGCAACCTCTTGGATTTGGCAATGAACTGGCTGTCCAATATGACGAGCCACCAACTGAAGTTGCAATTTTAACAAACGATGCAATTCATATCGTCAGGCGGCGGCGACTTGTAGACATATTTGCTGCCGCTGTCCGAAATGGTGGTGGGGATGATGGACTTGAGAACGAGGTCAAAAAGTTCATTAGACAATACGGACGAGGAGAAACTACAGCAACTGCTCTAGCTGTGGCTTGTGGGCAAGGTAACGATGTCGTGCCAGGAGATATGAGAGTGGCTAGAGTTATCGACCCCGAGACCGTCAAACTGGCCAGGAAAGCGTTTGTAGAATATGGTGGACGGCCGTCCTTGAACGAGAACATGGTCTTAGAAGGTCCGATGCATGCTGCCGACAATGTCCGACCTTCCTCCCGACATGAAGGAATTGCTATGTACATGGGAAGATTATTGCGTTCTTTGTGGAAGACATTGGTCATCAAGGAGGAAATCCCACCAAATGGAGCCGTATCGATAAAATCGCCCATCAAGACCGAGAAGCTACTTAGCATCCAGGACGAATTAACAAAACTGCAGAAATTCTTGGATGACAACAGCTCTTTCATCGAGGGACTTGCTGGGCCCGAAAGTCTTCAGCATGTGGCAAGTCAACAGGAACAAATTGCCTTGCAAGGAGAGCATCAGGCTTTGCACTCCCTACAACGATTGAACTCGAGCATAATTGAGGGAATTTCTTTCGTTCAGATGTTGTTCGAAGAAAGAGTGGATGAGATATGGAGAACACTCGACGATGGTGTCAAACAACGACTTCGAGATCTTACTTTTGAGCTTCTATTCTCTACGGACCAAGGCAAGGATTTTGCGAAAGTTTTGGTCAAGGCCATTGTGAATCGGAACATCGCCAATGGATCGAACGTCGACACTGTTGCGGATGCCTTGCGGCGGCGATGTGGCAGTTTCTGCAGTGCTGACGATGTTATTATTTTCAAGGCTCAAGAGCAACTTAAGAAAGCATCAGAACCAGGAACAAGCCAAGATATGTCGCGAAATCTTCTCAACGAGAGTCTTCGTCTTTTCAAACAAGTCGCAGGTGCCTTGTCAT
This sequence comes from Cudoniella acicularis, assembly GCA_013054445.1. Taxonomy (NCBI): domain Eukaryota; kingdom Fungi; phylum Ascomycota; class Leotiomycetes; order Helotiales; family Helotiaceae; genus Cudoniella; species Cudoniella acicularis. The sequence continues at coordinate 12,495 of JAAMPI010000142.1, read as the reverse complement.
TTGAGAATTTACAGAGCGCTATGGAGCAATACTGTGCTCTGCAATTCTACGCTGGAGCAATTAGCCTGGGGCTTCTTGTGGCTCAGGAATCTGATCGGGGCAACACGGCTCTGAGTTGGGTTAATGAGAACAGGCCAGTAAATGACCCGAGGATACCAGCCTACAATTTCCGGAAACAGTGCTACGACCTCGTTCACCATGTTATTGTCGCAGTGGATGATGCTGCTCGTGGACAAGACGAAACTCTCGATGGTCGTCCAACAGTTACTGCTACAAGACGCATTGAAGCTCATACAGTGGTCAACGATTCGGAAGATGAGCTCTTCCAATTCGATTTATACGAGTGGTATCTACACCAGGGCTGGGTTGACCGACTTCTCGCAGTTGACTCGCCGTTTGTGGTGCAATTTTTGACGAAATCCGCCGCTGCTAGCATTGAGAGGACGGACCTGCTGTGGAGATTCTATGTACATCAAGATCGCTTTTACGAGGCTGCAGCAGTGCAACTTGAGTTGGCTAAGAGCGACTTCCAAATTAATCTTGCAGGTAGAATTAACTATCTCAGCAGAGCTAAGGCAAATGCTTCGACTGAGAGCTTTGGAGTCGGGAGACAAGCAAGGCAGATTCTGTTGTACGAAATCAGTGAGCTTCTCGATGTCGCCAATCTTCAAGACGAACTTTTGCATCGACTTCGAGCGGACTCCAGAATTCCTGATGAACGAAGACCAGATATCGTCCAGCGACTCGACAGCAAAGCCTTGGACCTGTCGATAGTAAGTAATCTTTTGCCTTCAAGAGCCTTTTCCACTAACCATTCTTGCAGTTGTACAATGAGTATGCCGACCAAGCAAGCTACTTTGACATTTGCTTGATGATCTATGAATGCGCAGATCACCGCAATGAAGCCGACATCAATGCCACATGGCAACAGCTCATCGAGAATACCCACACCAAGGTAGCTGTGGATCCCGATGCAGGCCAACTACCGTACGAGGCCATCATCACGGTCGTCAAAGACATGGCCGATAAACTTAACCACTCCGAAAGCACGTTCAACCCCAGCATCCTCATCCCGATGATTGAACGCTACGCCATCGAATTCCAACACAACATCGGCTCTCGCCACTGGGTTCCAGACCTCTTCATCGACGTCGGCTTCCCCTACGACGTCATCATCAACGTCATCCAAGGCATGTGGTACAACAACGTCGCTCCCTTCACCGACCGTCGGAAGCGTATACTTGCCGAGCATATCGTCTATGTCTGCGAGCAGTGGTACGAAGAGTGCGTACGGACAAATACGAGGTTATATGGTAGTGATGAGAACGCGCAGGAGATCAGCGAGTTGTTGGGTTTGCTTGGAGCGAGTGATCTAGATCCCGCGGGGCAGGACGCCGTGAATCAGTTGAGGAGGAGGATTCAGCGGTCGTTCCGATGATCGGGATTGAATCTTGTTTTCCTATTAGCGACAAGTGTTCTTTCTAGACACCACAGGGAGAAGAAGAAAAAGGAGAGAATAGCATAGCATGATGCATGTATTGGAAAGAAAAGCAAGGACTGAACTGAACTGAACGATTTGATCAATCTATGGCATTCACCTGGCGTTTTGCGTTTTTTTGATTGATCGATTTGGAATCAATGGATGGATCATCCGGTGGGAGGGCTCTTATTTTCATGCTTTCACTATTATATGATTCGGAGTTGAGATAGGGGAAGAAGGAGAGTAAGAGGGGAAGTGGTAAAAAGGTGTGAGAGAGGAAGGAAAGAAGGGAAGAAAATGTATTTTAGATTGATTGACGGATTGAGCGAGTAGAAGTGGAGAGTGGAGAATGAACAATGAAAAAGAGACTTGAGGAATGCCTATTATTGGGTTGAGAATTGAACTTGAGTTGAGGTGTGATTTGGATATCTCTCTAAATTTTATCTTGCTTTTTATATTAAGACGAGAATTTTGTAGTTGAAAACTAGAAAGTTTAGAATCCTCCTAAAGCTTCGGCCCTTTTCAAGCCGTTGCTGGTTAAATCGAAATGATTGGCTATCTAACTTCCTGTACCACCACAATTCAACCCTTTGTAGAATCCTGTAGCAACCAACATCGGCAGCTGCCTAGGAGTGTTTTGTCAAGCCTCAAGCAACGATCCTCTTTAACCATTTTTCTTACTGCTTACATTCAGTTGTTCAAGTCCTTATAATTTAATGTCTCCCTTCCACAAGCTTAAAACGCCTCGGAGCATTTTGCGAAACCAGTCAGGCGGGTCTTGGGAATCATTTTGTGCAGTGGAAGTTGTCAAGCAGATTAGGCGCCGAAAGCTAGAGAAAGCCATGCAATGTTAGATAAAAAGGAAGTCAGCGGGTCGGAATCATCGAGTTTTGAAGAGAGCGACAGGGAAAGACAGGTGTTGCTAGATGGCATCTGCAGTAGATGCGAAGAGCTTGGGCTGCCTGCTGTGGTCGAAAGAACGAGGCTGGCGTTACACGAAAAGCGGTGCGAAGATGTCAGCAACAGAGATACTCAGATTCTCTTGCAACGTATTCTATTCGACAATTTGACCCCGACTCACTTCAATGATAGTGAGAAATGCATCGTTTGCAGTGAGCTTGAGGAGGTTTCAAAGAAAGGATTCAGATTCAACATTCCCTCGTCCAATGATGTTTCTCTCCCTATCACCTCGAGCCTGGGACGAAAGGGCAATTATTTCGAATTCAGTCTAGGAAAGAGACTATTAGGCCATTACACTGTACCTAATGAGGTATCCAACTCAACTATGTTCTCGGGGTGGACAACAATTGATTACTTCGGTATTTCAACGCCATATCCCCTTAATCAAGGCAACAAAGCTTCTTCTTTCAGCACTCTGGAGGTCAACCCAAAAGCGATTAATTACTCGCTTTTGTTGAGACTGCTCCATGATTGTACTACTGGTCACAAAGCCTGCAAGCCCTCTTTCTCTCCGAATCTCGCAAGCATCCACCTTATAGATGTGGACACACGGACACTCGTTCCATATCCGTCTGATAAGCTTGTCGACTACGTTGCTTTGAGCTACGTGTGGGGGCAGACGGAAGAAAAAAGGTATATCCCTGGTCCCCTACCCGGCGATCTCCCTGCGACAATTGAGGATGCAATTCGAGTTACTCAAAATCTCCAGAAACGGTATCTGTGGGTGGACTATGTATGCATCGACCAACATGTCATACCAAAGAAACTACAACAAATCGGAATCATGAATGACATATACAGCTCAGCATTTGCAACTATCCTGTCTCTTAATGGCTCGTCTATAAGTGAAGGTCTCCCAAGAGTCGGAACTGGTATGTCTGTCATCCAACAACAACTCGTTGACTTTGGTCAAGGCAACAAAATCGCTTCCGAATTGCCTCCTCTGGAAACCCAATTAAAAAGCGGGAATCTGATGACCCGCGGATGGACATTTCAAGAGGTTCTCTTGTCAAACAGAAGGTTATTTTTCACTCGCGAGCAGGTCCATTTTGCTTGCAATTATATGAGCTGCCCTGAATCATTCAAGTCTCAACACTTCTACGGGCCGTATTCATATTTAGCGGAATCCATCAATCCACTCGCTAATGGCACCACTCACTGGTCTCCCAAGGAAGCACAAAAGGAATTGACGAAGTTGATTAACCGTTATATAATCAGGAAGCTCTCTAATTCATCAGACCGACTGGATGCCGTATCGGGTCTATTAAAAAAGCTTGAAGAGGGTTATTTTCAGGAAGGGTTCTTCTTCGGACTGCCACAACAATTTTTCAGATACTGGATTTTGTGGTCTGGGGATTTTTTAACGAATCCAAGTATGCGGCATCAGCCTCAGGTTGAACGCAGAAACGAGAACTTCCCTAGTTGGTCGTGGGCAGGCTGGGAATGGGCTTCAAATATGAAGTGGATTGTGAAAGCGGGAACCATACCTTGCAATTGGTGCCGTATAGAGCAGCCATATCTTCGCTTCCACATGCAATCTGGGGAGGAAATAGGAGGGGATGTATCCACACATTGTCCCAAGGAAAAGGACCTTCCAGTTAAAGTTTCAAACCAGGTTATGAATGATATCAAGGATGTGTTTGGAAAATTACCACCGTACGAGCAGATTCTCCCCATTACTAAACACCAAAGCCGTCATTATGAACTTCTCATTGTCGAGGGTACTATACTGCAGCTAAATATCATTTTACGCCACCAGTCAGAGCCCAATTTCACCCGCATCTTCGCCGGTCTTCCCCCGGGTAACCCGCATGAATATGACTCGATTAAACTAGCGAAAGACAACGATCTAGAAAGAGCCAGTTTCTGGATCCAAGCCGACTTGCAGCACCGAAAACTTCTCGTCGAGAATGAAGCTAAGAAAGTCGACTTTCTTCTTGTGGCTTTCAGTTATGAAGTCCTTAGCGCCATTTGCAGAGGGTGGCGAAATCTGGACTGTTGAAGAAGAGAAGGCGGATTATGAGACGGCTGATCTGTGCCTGTATTTATTGATGCTTTATTGGGAAGGTGGAGTAGTGTTTCGAGCTGGAATGGCGACTCTGAAGATTCGGAATTTTGATATACGGAAGCTGAAAGCTTGTAACCCCCGCTTGGTACGGTTTCACATAGGTTGAAGTATCAAACATCTATATAAATAATCGACTAAAAGATACGCATGGCATGCTCTTGATAGGTTAATATAACCTTTAGCTACTGTTGTGTATCGTAGAGAAACTCGAAAGTTTAGCCCTTACAAAATTCATATATTTTAGCCCTGCCTCTCTTTCTACCTAAGCTATGTATACTTAACACCTAGCTCCTCTAAAGGTTTGCACCGTAATAAGATCCTAGTGGTTGAAATATTAGAGGTCGTGTAAATTATCGTAGACAAAATATTAGTTTTATTCAATGTTTGTTATACCTTTTAAAAGCGAGAAATACTACTAGAACTATTCTCTATACGCTTATAAACCACGATAATCATGTAAATAGATAAGGGATTCTCTGTAATAGAAAACAAGAGATGATATAAACACCATAAGTTTACTTTTAAGTAATACTGTTAAAAATCACTTTAAAATAATTGAATAGACACTAATAACAACTTTGATTAGTTAAACTATATAAGTAGAATAATTGTAGGATATTATTAACTCGAAGTATTTATACTCTTCTTTATTTAAAAGCCACTGAAACCTTAAAGTGCTTGTATATAAAATCACGTAATTAACTAAAGAGCCCTATAAGGAACGTCTTACCTGGATCCGGAAAATAAGTAAGGTTCTAGCAAGTGCCTATAAGGATCTTTTAAGAAAGCACTTTTTATATCGGCTTCTAATTTGGTAGTTGAACTCTAATATCTGACTCTTGGTTCTAAGTTCAGTTAGTAAGCCTGGCCGCTTCTACTCAGGCGCTAATCACCCTCGAATTACCCTCGACTCACCTAGCTCACCTGAGCAGTGCCTACTACCCCACTCATGTCTTTGATGTTTAAATTTGACAAGTTTTGACGAATATCCCTAGGGAGCCTAAATAGGCTCCTAAGGCTCCCGAACCGGACCTTATAAATTATACCATAGGCTATTACCCACGGTAATATGGTACAGAGGTCTCGTTTATAGAGAGAAATCTACTACTATTTATAATCTAAATTCCTCTTCTCTAACCTAACTACTAATCTTCTTTTTAGGAGTATATTCTATGCCTTTTTTTTCTTAATTATTTCTTAGCTTATTTATACTATTACTATTATTAGACTCTTTATAATACCTAAGTATAAATCACAAGAGAACTTATTTAAGAAGCGTATAAGAATAGTTTTAAGAATAATAAAGATATTATTACTAAAGAAGAAGTTAAGAAAATACTCTAATTATATATATTAAAGAGATATAGTTATATAGTAGTCCCTTCACTTCTTTGGATTTTCTGTACTACGTTGGTCCACACCTATCTGCACTGTACGCGAAAATTTACTATAAGTTTAAAGGCAGCTCCTTCTTGAAAGTCGTGCCTTCCCTCAATATAGTCTGAATGGCCTAGGAAAGAACGATTTCAAAGTCGTTAGTAAAGCTGTATAGCACTCTCGGCCGTTCTATTCCCGGAAATGGGCCTACGGAAGAGAGTTTATTTCGGATCGAAAAAACTTGATAAATCGGTTTTGTGGCTTCCCTAGATTGTCATGGGATTTCGGGGTGTTTTGGGCTTTAGCTTGATGCGGCGAGGAGTCACCACACGACTATAGCGTTTCTCCCTCGAACCCTTTATTCTGAAAAAGTGGTTGGGATTTCGACATTTATAGAGCAGCGATTCAAAAAGCCGCCTTCTTTTCTATAGTCTATAGTCTACGAGTAATTTACAATACTCGAAGCAGCACTTGGAGTAGTAATCTGTCTTCACTTCTATAGTTGCCTGTAATTCATAGAGTATTGATTCAACGAAGAAATTGCTTCCTGTTCTATAGTCTGCGGCCTGCAGTATTAGGGTTTCCTGTTTCTACGATCTACGGCACTCAGAGAGCAAATAGATCGCCTCCTTTTCACTGGCCTGCGGCTTGTCAGCAATTCGCAATACTCGGAGCAGTAACGCAAATCGTCTTTACTTCTATGGTCTGCGGTCTACTGGCAAGACTCAGGGCAACAAAACCTCTTCCCTCCTACGGCAGTGCCTGGTGGTCACAAACCTCAACGACTCGTGGAACCAAAAAGGAACCCTATATTTATAGTGAAAGGTCTGTTTCTGGAATACGAAGGGTTGCATTATTACGTTTTTTGAAAGCCTCCTGCTGTAATTGACCCGCTTCGGTGGCAGTGAAATTGTCTCCCAGAGAGTGCAAAACCTGCAAAAGGATTTCAAGACGGAAAAAACTCGTCTATCACAAGACGGAGGTGCTCCTCTTTCGATTGGGAAGAGTAGAGATGTTCGAGAAGGTTCATATACTGCGTTCGACTGAAGGAGGATATGGGAGGAAGTCATTGCAATAACTATGAATATCCTGCAGATTTTTATGTTGCTCTAGACTATGTGATACTAGAACTAAAGAGTGCAAGACTCTGCCTTCAAAACTTCGAATGATTTTGGGGCAAGATACTTGTCCAAATCTTTCTCAAGTAAGCTCACCAAGATAAAAGCAACATGACTCTTGAACTACAGTACGTAAATGAGTTTTGAGCCTCGAATAAACTTTGAATTTTCGCTTCACCTGACCGAAGGAGGCCTAAAACAGCAAAACACTTCAAAACATAAAAGCAACAAGAAATCCAAGACAACCCAGTTTCCCATACAGTGTGCTAAAAGGTACAGTACACTTCAATATTTTCATCCTTCAAGAAAGGGAGAGCGTTAGTAGATGCTGGACAACTGCGAAATGTCTGCCGGGCTTCGCTGCTCTCAAGCAAGACTATATCACGTGAAATTCGTCTCTCGATCAAAGCCCCTTCCAACTGGTATACTATTCCTGGTTCTGCTCAACAGGTTGAATAAACTCCCAATCGTCCATGCAATTCTGTGCGCTAACGACGTTCCATGGGTCCTCGTATATGTTCTGGGAAACGTAGCGACCTATGGGAGCAAGATCTATCGCACGCTTAGGCTCTGCGCCATGGGTATACGCTCGAGATACGAGTCTATCTGTATAATCTCTATTGTCGAATTGAGCTCCGAGGTGAAGAAGTATTTGTTCATGCGGGGCGGCATAATTGTTGCTTGAGCCAGTGGAATTGGTATTGTTGCCTGGTTTGCGGACCGACTTAGTCGTGGCAACCACGACACTATCTTCTGAGCCCGTACGTACGGTTGATGAGGACTGCTGTGGGGGTTTGAATGCATTCGTGGATATTTTGTTGCCGCCGGAAGAGTGCAGCTTTGCTTGTTCCTCGCCTCTTAGCACGTGACCTCTACCAAACGAAGGATTATCACTGCATAGCATCAGCCGTACTCGGAATCGTAGATAAGTCCCAGGTGGCTACCTTCCGGCGCTTTTGCCTTTCCTGAACCCCTTCGAAGATTTTCCCTTTGAAGGGCGCATTTCAGAGCGTCACGTGATATTGAATCGCTTAGTGTTCCAAGTGTTCCAAGTGTTCGCAGTAGTTGTTGTATATTGGATATCAATTGATGGGAAAGCGCCGAATAGCAACGGAAAAAGATATCTTGACAAGGATTATGTGAATATGCTAAGATTAGGAGTAACAGTCTAAAGCTGAACGAAGTATGTTGGTTTATATTTCTGCTCAAGAGCGAAAGTGCAGATCTCAAGAAAAGGACTTGGGCCAATGGGATCAAAGTGCAGAAATACTTCTCTTCAATCTGACCGAAAAGCGTCTGGATGGTGGTTCGTTTGTGATCCGGCTGAATCCCACCAAGCATCGGAAAAGTGCACTTTCAAAATTGTGGCGTTAGGGGGTTTGTGTTTGCTTAGATTTGATAGCCGCCCCAGCGCGTACAATTGTTTTCATCATGCCAAAGAACCACGAAACCTTGCCTGTATGTCCAACAAACATCCCTTGGGATTTTGAGCAGGCTCTTTGAAATTCTCTATTTTCCGCTCGGTTGATAGAGAATTTGGGTAACGGCTATCTCAATAGCATCAGACGAATCGGGTGATGGCCCCGACGACAACAGCCCCACCTGCACAGCCACAGAAAAGTGCACTTTTCGAAAGCGGCTCACGACCACGCCCAGCATGGTTTGAACCACCATCTCACGCATCCTGGCTCCGTGTGAAGCAAAATGATTCATATATCGCATTCCTCGCTTTCGCGGCCCATCTTTACTTCTCTTCAACTTGGACACTTTCTTGCGAAACCCCCGTCTATAAACGGGGATCCTCAACACGGCTGCCAGCCTGCCATTGTTCACGATGACGAAGAACTGGAAAGACGTGCGCCCTGAATTCAAGTATCTGTACCTTGTCGACAGAAGGCCGCTTGATGAAGTTCGGACATTGCTCAAGGAGAAATATGGCTTCAAGGCATCGTGAGCCCCCCTTGGCTCTCTTCGTGTGACATGCACAAACTTGACAGCTGACCCGATGCACGTAACTAAAGCGTCCGCGCATTCAAGAACAAGATTGAAGAATACGGCTGGAAGAAGTATAAAAAGCCTTTTTCAGAGCCTAAATCGTCGTCTTTAGCATCGACCGTGGTTGCAAGGTCAGTGTTCGAACGTTGTCTGTACCGCACGCTTGGCAATTACTGACAAATTATAGTGAGAGAACACGACTTAGGGAACTGGAAGAAGTCCTCGAGCGGCAGCTATCGAATTCTAAGAAGGAATTGGCGTCCCTTTTGCTCACTCGTGAGTCTGCAACTCAACATTCGCAGGACGAAAGGGACACTGATGTTGGACAAGCTAGCATGTGCGACGAGAACATGTGAGCAAAGCCTTTCGTGTCCAACTCTCAGACTTTCCCACTTACATGAGATATCTCTAGTATAAGGGTGAAGAAGACAATTGGATCTTTAGAAGATATTCTAGTCCATCTCGCGAGGCAAATTAATTCTCCGATGGGGTTCGCCTCAAGTTGGAAACAACAACCCATGATATTGGAAGATGCTCATGGTACCTTTCTTACAATTCCCCTCGACGTAGTGGTATCCTGGAAGGCAAGTATCCAGTAATCGCAAAACCTGAAAATATCTTGACGATTAGTAGACTTTCGACAATGTCCTGGAAACTCATTTTCGTTTCCTTCCAGGTACGAAGAAAGTCGCAAAGCGGGAGTATACGATTGAAGACAGCGCAACATGTATGGAGTTCTCAAGGGCTTGCCCATGGAGTACATTTTGCAAGCCTGGGATGAGGATTGACATGAGTATGGTCTTCAAAGACAGAAGCAAAACCTCTGCTGTGTGTCCCAAATGTAACACAATTTCGAACGAGAAGAGAGGGGTCATGGTCGAATGGTAATCCTAGTCCCTTGTCCTAAAACAACTACGAAGTCGAATTTCTAACTTTTGAATAGCAAAACCCTCGGTTGCAAGATGCTGTTCCGTACAGAGGAAGAGGATGAGCCCCTTGACCCTGTGCCAAAACCAGGACGGAAACGAGCTAGGTCTATTACAACAAGCCCCCCCCACGGGATGTCCGTAAAGCATTTTCCACTCACAGAAGAGGAGCAACCGAGTCTATTCAAGCGCGTGATCATGCTAATTAATAAGAATGCTCCATGGGTTGCTAGCAAGCGCCAGAGAACAACGCTTCAAACACCCACCCTTCACAAGTTTGCTAGGGACCGCACAACAAATGATCTCTCGGCTTCGATGGACACTAGGATTGTCGATTGGAGGTATGTTCAGAATCATCTCAGTTTTATTTATACATTTCTAACACGTCAAGTGCTTGGGACGCCCTGTTTCCTTCCAACATTCACAATGGCGGCATATCATTTGAGGAGGCAGGAGAGTCGGTCGATTCATCTTCGAAGAATTCAGCAAATGCTTTCAATTCTGCCGGCAGCTTAATGGGCATGAGCTGGGGAGGAATTTCGGCGGCAAATTGGGTCAGAGACAAGTAAGTCTACCTTATTTTTGTTTGCTAATGTTAGCAGCTGCTTGAAGGGGCATTGTCACCAGCTGCATGATATTATACTTTGCGCTATTTTCATGGCATGAGCTGAAGAGCATGCAGTACCGGTATAATGATGGGAGACATTTTTCCGTTTCAATACCAAAGCACTTCCTACCACTCGTCCTCCTACCTGCCAGAACCCGAGGCGGATTTTATGAAAGACTTTGCATGTTGTGGCCAAATGCTGTCAACCCTTCATGATCTTTTGGAACATTTTGAGGAAGCCCACTTACAGCAGGCATACACACGACTATCGGGTGCTCCTATAGCACGGCCACAGAGTCGAAACGGTGCTGAAAGATCTATTGATCTGCCACAGCCATCGCAACATGCAATACAGCGTGAAAATGATAAGTTGCATACCAATAATAGTGATCAGCCGAATACACATCTTGAGAATCAGGAAACTCAAGAGCTTATGCGGACAGAAGTGGATAACCCCCACGATGCGTTGGATTTGTTATACAAGGCTGCCATCAACAGGTATTGCCATGTTGTGATCTTAACACGCGAAATACTAATCGGTCGAATAGTGAAAGCCAAGAAAGAAAAGCAAGAGGTACGCAGACGTCATCTAGCCGGCAAAGTCTCGAAGAGGGGTCTGAACGACAACCTCGACAATCTCAATCTAGAGCAATATTCTCCGAACCAGACCTTCCATTCGTGTCTACAAAGGTAGCTATATCGGAGTGGGAAGCTCTCTTGGATTCACTGGACGGTGGTCAGCCAAATATGTACGACAGAATATTTGGTGGACCAGAGTATCAGGCGTTGGAAGGAGATGTCGCGAGAGGACCTGAAACCGCATTGGAGCTTTCCAAACTTTCTGGTAATTACGATCTCGATGTTCTTGATCACGCCCAGCCTCTATTCTCCGCAGGGCTTAGTGCAGCTTCTATTGACTGGTCTCATTGTGATGATCTTGATTTTAACGAGGCGTTTTAGATAGTTTGAAGGAAGAAGACGATTACCTCGCTGAATTCATCATACCTCACGATAAGCGTAGCCTCGTCAGTTCATCAGCAGTGTCGAATATAGAAGAACTCGACGACATGGAGATGGATGAAACACCAGAAGACGGATACAGCCACTGGAGTGCTGGAATACAAGCATACATTTCCCAGCATATGTCTAGATCGATTTTTACAGCGTCCGATATGCCATCCTACGAAGAGTTTTCAGTTTCTTTCACGGCAAACAACTCTTCCCCTGCTCGGCATGATGAGTCTATTTCCAGAGCAATGTCAAGAAAGACAGCCAATTAGCGGGTGGAAGCTGAGCTATTCCAGAAACCTTTTATGTCTCATAACACAAACAGCTAGTGACGAATAAGTCAGGGCTGACCAAGCCTGTACCATCAGTACATTCAGATGATGATTTTATCTAATGGGTTGCTGTTCTGAAGGATTGCCACCGTTGACATATTTTCATAGAACACATTAGATACACTAGCAGCATTAGAGGTTTGAAGAACCCGACAATCATCCACCGCCAATCAACAAGTAGCAGGGCCAAATGTCTCCCCATCGGCTACCACCCTCCCCACGACAGTGTACGTCTTGTCCTATATCACAAACTCATCAGCAACCATCCTCAAACACATCCCCTTCCACTAAGAAACAAAAAAGAAGAACCGGATCTCGCCATGGTATCATACAACCCAACATTTCCCCATCACTGCGGAATTATCGCTCTAGACAGCGTGATTGCAAAGAACATGATGGTCGTCGAGATGGCTAGTCTAGTATCAAGATCAGCAGCTGTAATTTAGTTATAGTTGTTCCACCAGCCGGGGTAGCGGCGGCAGATGGAGTAGTTGAAGTTTAGGCCGACGATGGCCTAAACTGGGAATGAGAGGGGCGTTATACTGGTGAATATTGTGGTTAGTTAATTGAGAACTGGTTATAGAAGATGGTGGGATGGATAATTTTGCGCAAGGAAAGAAAAAA
>JAAMPI010001419.1:0-14665 GCA_013054445.1 Cudoniella acicularis | reverse complement strand
GGCGCGTAATAGGTAGGTAACGCGTAGGTGCGCTGGCATTCAAATGATGTATATTACTAATAAATTTGTATGCAAAGGTACATAATTTTATGCGCTGTGGCCCGGGCGAGACCCCTTGCTAGCGTGGACTATGTCTCACCGGTCGAAGGGATAGAGTGTCTACAAAGGAGAGTTTTGACGGCCAGAGAAGACTCTATATGGATTCACAAAAGACGTCGATCTTGATACGGGGTGCTTCGTACATCAAAGGCAAGTAGAATGGAGCCATTCCGGGACTCCGGAGCTGTAAGGGGGTGGCTGGAGCCGCTCTCAGCTTCACGTGTGCTGTGTCGAGTGTGGCTTCCATGATAGGGTAAGTTTAAAATAGCGCGGTGTTCGTTTAGAATCGACCGGAATCGCGCGACGCATCTGCCGTATCGTCAAGCTGTGTTCCTGCTTCGTAGGTTTCTGTGCTCCACAAATGAATTTGCACATCTCTCATACCTCCGGAACCCTGTGAATAGCATCATTCTGACCCGCACTTGCCACGATGGTGTCAACGAGGTCGAGAGCGTACCCGCCGAGGCCCCCGAAGGAGAAGACTTTCTCATCGTTCAAGCTGTTCCCCAAGCTGCCCCTGGAAATCCAGCTCATGATATGGGAAGCAGCCGCATCTGTGCCTCGAATTGTCTACCTGAACGAATATGAACTTCCCGAATGTCGACACGCATTTCGAAGAGTCCGATCCGATCGAGAAGTCCCGGACTTCTGCGAAGATCCCTTGAATGACCAGTTCTGCAGGCGGAAGGGTATCCAGCTCTGCACGATCGAGGATGCACCCAACGATTGGGAATTGGATGATGAAATTTTCGATGCTCGGTGGCAAGACAATGACTTACCTGACATATGGCCGCCAGTAGGCTTGAAAACCGACAGTCCTGTTCCGTCGCTCTTCTACGTTTGTCGCGACTCACATCGTGTCGCCTCAAGGCTATATCCGCGGCTCTTCCCCACGTTTGGCTCTCTATCAAACATCCACTTCAACTCCACTGTCGATACCCTGCACATCAATGCCGATACATTTCTGGATTATGGTGACCCCCAAAGCAGTGTCGGTGCGATAGGTCTCGTATGCCAGGAAGATCGCGCAAAAGTTCAAAATTTGTCGCTGGACTCGGAACTTGTGGAATACCTGGACGAAGAATCCTATCTACCATGGCTCTGCGAGGTATTGTCTACGTTTGGAAATGTACAGAAAGTCACAGTGGTGGTTAGGGACTATACAAAAGGCACCAACTCAAAGAGGAAAAAAACCCAGATCAGAGTTCCTGGAGAGGGTTTTCCTCAATCCTGTCGATCTGGATCGGAGATTCTATATGTTTGAGCATCCCAAGTACCACGAGAGACATGATCCGTACGAAGAAGTGCCGACATTGGACTACTTCTTACGAATGAAAGATACCGAATTTGAAGCTGTTAGACTCGAAGAGACTAAGGCGATGGAAGAGCCCTGGCCGAGGCCAATCTTGGAACATAAGGTAGTGACGAGCGAGACCGACAAGAGACGATTAGAAAGTCTGCAAAAAGAATACGAAAGTGTACCAGGATGTCGATGTTACGAAAAAGAGGATCCGTTCCGCCACCCGTTCGAGGAGTTCTCTGACTCTGACTCTGACTCTGACTCCGTCAGCGTCGACATAGAGTGGTAAAAGGCATACCTCGAAGGTTCAAAATCAAGAAGACCTGCTTGGGGGTAGCTATAGGAAGCCCAGACCGCCTTGAGAAGTTCTTTCTCTACCAGCGCTGTTTTGGAGTATTGTAAGCAGACCTCTCCTCCACTGCTTGCAAAAACTCAGATCTTTGACCATCCTGGCTCAGAGCATCTTTCTACCTAGCAACATTCAAGACTTAGCTCTGCTGATTTTACTGTACATCCAACGTGTGCAGGCGTATATGTTTTCCGACGATGCTCAGTATCTCTGGGTCACAAGCCGTGGGGATCGGGGTTTGCCCAGGCTACCCTTGGCTTCTTGGCAGGTACCGGTACAAATGGAATTCCCCGAATCTTCAAAGATTCAGGGGGCAGATCTCGCTTCCTCGAGCACGTTATTTATTTATTTCGGAGCAGTGTGGCGCTTTGTGCAACTTGTGATCCATGCTTATTTTGCTGGTCAAATCAAGCCACTATTGCAGCCTTAAGAATCAACTTCCAAGCCCAACTACTGTATCAATTGCCCTGCTCGACGTGATAAAAAAAATATCTTGCCGACTTAATGTACTGTAGCCCATTGATTTAAATTTTGCCGTCTTCCTCGTTCTCGGTGAACTCAACCCAGTGCCGGCAAGTGCCTTTCTCCTTATGCGTGTCATCCCCTTTACTGCGCGATGTTTCACAGTATACCACCATCTTATCATCCAGTGTCTGACGGAGGCTTGGAAAGATATTCATAAGAGCCAAGAAAAGGTTGAAACCAAAATGCCGGGTTGTATATAAATATATCCAAATCTAGATCTGGTCCAAGCAGAGCTGCAGTTGTAAGGAGGTGCATCGCAGCCGCAGGTCCTGCCGAAGTCCTTCATCCGTTATCAACGTCATGGAGGGCGGAGCATGCAGCAAATGAGAAGGGCGCTGTATCGCTGAGCATAAATTCAGCTCGCGTATTGCACGAATTGCGATGACACATTCGGTGAAAAAGAAAAAAGGTTTCTGCAACTATATATTGGTGGCGCGAGGCTGAGAACCGTTTAGGAAAGACGCACTTGAGCACCAACGCTCACTGGTCCCCAAACTTCACCAATCCAATGCATTCGGTAGCATGGTTTAGCCCAAGGCACTGAGGTGAGGCTCCTTCGGTCAGTGAGCGGGAAGGCCTGCTGCGGTCCTGGCTTTGCCCGCAACGAGAGAAGCCCTTGGCGAGACATGGTACCTCTCGAGACTCTCTACCTAGATTTCTATCCGGCAGGGCTTCCTCCATTTCAGAACAAAATTCTCATTCAACGACTATACGCTCATTGCTATTTGGCTAGCTCTGAAAGGCACGTTATAATACCAAACCTCTCCAACCACTGGCAATCAAGCCTGACGTCGACCATTCGAACTCTGACTCGACTTAACTCACTTATCACCCCGCTGATGGTTGACGGGTTAAAATGTCGCACTTCACCGGCCACCATGACAAGCTCGACAAAGCGCATTTCACACGAAATATGTGCGTGATTGGACTTGTGCTCAGTTGGATCGCCGGGCTCATCGCATTTGGGGGAGGTGGTTATGTGATTTTCTTGAACTCAAAGGGGGAGAAGAAGGCTGAATTCGTGATTCCACATTTCGCGAAAGAAGTGCTTCCTTTGGGCATAAATATTATCCTGACGTTTCTGAACGAAAGTATGGGGTACATACACTGCACATCACTACGCTGGTCATTACAAGCCGAGGATCGACTTACTTTCAATTCGAATCTACGCCTATTGTCGAGCTCATCCCGTTCCCTGCCGAATAAATGGTACTCGAACCTAGCATTCATATTGTTCATCGTGCTATCATATGCTACAACTTCGCTGATATTTCTGGGATGGAACCCACAACTCACAAAAATGTTAAACGCTCCAACCCAAGAATTGTCCGACGACATGATCCATGTTTCTGGAATCGCTTTGGTCATTTTTGGCATCAGCCTCCTAGGCCAAGCAGTAATCTCGACATGGGCACTCTCAACAACCAGAGTGCCGACCTGGAGTTCGAATCCTCTTGATACCGTCTGCGCTTGTACAGACGAAAACATGCCACATCGAATTGTACGGAGGAACAACCGCTGCATGAAATCAGTTCACCAAAAGGACGAGCCTCCTGTTCCTACCCTGCCTAAAAAGAGGCAAGGATCGGCTTTTGGGGCTCATTCAGAAGTGAGATGGGTGCTGTGTTTATTATGGTGTCTGGTACCATTGGGTGGGCTATGGGGAGGTGTGATCTATACGATGATCCAAAAAGGAAATAAAAATGGTGTCCTGGGAAGTAGTTGGCAGTTTGTGCCCCTTTTTACTGGAACTCCAACTCGACTAGGCGATTGTCCTGCCGTCCGCTGCACGGAGGGGACATCTGTACTGAATGTAGGCTGGACAGCAAATAATGGAACGCTTGGAAATCTTGGTTCAATCTTTTTGATCGCTGGCTTTCAATCGGGGCTCACCTTGGCTTTACATTGCGCAGAATGTAAGTTTGGCATCTCTTAAGTTCCAACCTGTCACAATAAAACAAAAACTAACAAGGACAGTACTCGTGAACCTCTCGCGCGATGAATCCATCCTCCGCATGGCCACGACGAAAAAGGGCACAGACCCACGCTACAACAGCATTCTCGCCGCTTTCACCTCCTGGCAAACCATTATGCTCTTCCTCTTCAAAGCCGCCGTGCACTGGCTCTTCGGCCTCTCCATAAACAACGACTTTACTCTCGGAGTAAACATGTATCCACCCCAAATCTTCTACTTCACAGCTTTTTCCCTCGCCGTCGCTATCTTCGCCACCTACGTCTCGCTCCGGCGTCCCGAGGGCTCCATGCCTGCTTCCTTTGGACACTTACAAACCATGGCCGATTTGATCGATGAGTGGGAAGACCGCATGTTCTGGGGACATAAAGCGGGGGATAAGATGACCCAAGGACCGTGTTTCGCAGGCACGAGTCAGAAACGATTAGATCCTCCGTTCTTGGATAGGTATTATGGCGGGACAGCAGTGGGTGCCATGACTCCAGTACCGGTCGTCGTGCACAATGTGATTAGTATGGAGAGTATGCACACTGCTTATACGGGGCATTCTGGGTACACGAATAACTCCTCGCAGTCGGGGTGGAATATGCAGAATTTGGGGCCGAGACCACAGTATTATGATGCGTTGAGGCCGCAGGCTTATCAAGGATATAATTATGGGTATCACCAATGATGATGAAGTGTTTTTTTTATGGTTTACTATTGGGTTTTCGGGGCTGTATGATACCCACTGGGCATTTATCTTGGGTTTGGGCATGCTAGCATCTGATGGAGTTATTTGGACTGTACAAGTATATTGCACTGCGTGGAGCATGGAGTATATTTTTTGGTGGGGATTTGGTATATACATACATACACATGTATAGAGGTATATCACAGACAGAACAGAGGGAAAATGCATTACTGCATTCGAGAAGCCGAGTGCTTACTCGAGAAATAGCATAGCTATCAATTTTAAAAAGTCATCACACTCTCTGGAATTTGATGCTTGTGACATTTTTTTCCATACAGTACCAGACGCGCCGTCTTAGAGTAACAAAACGCGTAAAGAAAGGATTTTAAAAACAGTTATATAGCAGTTCTAGAAAGCAACTAGAAAGGAACCAGTTAGGAAGCGCGATATGCAACAAAATCTTGAAGGTGTTCCGAATACGGAAGGATTAAAAAAGAGGGTGGATGTCGAGATATCATTTCGAGGAAGCAGAGTACCGGTAGTGGAGTAGAGAGTGGGAGAGCAAGACTGCTGGTTTTGCTTAATAAACAAACATGCGCTAGTGAGAACGTTAGCATATATCCCAAGTTGCGACAGGCAATAAAATTCTATCTGATATCTATTGCGTGCTCCTTCTCGCCCTCCCCCCACAATCTCCTAATCTGACTTCGAAGCGACACTAGCTCCCCGCTCCCACAACATCACCCCATCACCACATATAATTAATTTACTTTAAGCTTCTTTTGATCAAAAACAAACAGGGTTGATAGAGGACTGAGCCTTTTGGATTTTTATATCGAGCCGAGCTCGCTATGTCTCATGACTGGCTACTACCGACCGTCTTATTAATTACTTAAGACAAGCCAGAACGCTAGTAAATGCACTAGCGTATATACCGAGTGCGAAGTGCAACAAATCTCCAATTTCATCCAAACTATTCTAAGAGAAACGAACTCTTCAGCGGAGCTTTTTCGGCAGAAACGAAGGACAGCGCGCCTAGTTACCTCACAAGTTAGTATAGAATTAAAGACGGCACTGACAAGCACGCTAGCATATAAATCGAGTGCTATACGCAACAAATTTCTCAAGTTGTGTTGCAGTTCGGAGTAAGAGCCGAGCAGAGTAAGAGAGGAGTGGGACAACAAGCTAAACGCGCTTGCTTTGATCGGTGAGTACGCGATGCGCTAACCAGGACGCTAGCAAATCTGGCAGGTGCGATGTGCAACAAAACTTTGAGGTTCGCCTGAAGGCTTTAGGCTTTGTTACGGTGAATGAGGGTGAATGGGCCGAGGCAACGAGGAGCGGCCTCCTCCCAGCTCTCTTCGCTACTTGCGAAATTGCAGCACTGTTTTTAGCATTTGCTGCGTATGCAAAATTTTAACAGTTGACTACATATTACAATTCTTATATATGCCAACGAATTCACCTTATAATATTTGTTTTCGTGTTTATATACCATCGCCTAGCTGAATATTTTTCATTCACAATACTTCAAAATTAAGCAGTACAAATACCTGCACAGACCAAGTACATACTTTCTACCTTGCATTTATCATTCGAAACAAGGATCTATTAAAGTGTTATTTAGTTCAACCTCGTGGTAATTTTAATATTTTGAAGTGTTACTGATGAAGTTTTGCTCAACCACACAGGCGAGCTGCTGAGAATCGACGGCGTCGATTCTCGGGACTTTTTTTGCAATATACAACAAAACTTTGATCGACTGGATAAGATATATCGTCTCATATTTTTGAATTCTCACAAGTGATGCTTGGGGTGTGGGCAGGTGAGAGGGGTGAAGTTTAGAACTGCAGTCACAATAAAGAGCAGTGCTATTCCGTGCGATTTGAAACACAAACTTAACATATTAATAAAATAGTATTTTCAACTCACCTTATTGAGCGTGATTCATGGAAAAAGACACATAGCGTAGGAATGCTGAGCACTCTTGTGTTTTGCATTTGGGAGGTCGGTCATGTCGTTGTTTTGTTCCAGTGAGAGAGAGATAGGAAAAGAAGTTTTGTTGCTCATTGCAAAAAGTGTCGGTTGGTTTAAAAGTACTTCTCTTGTATCCGGCAGAAGGAGGCAGGTCTGTTGCGCTTCGTAAAAGTGCTTGGTTGGTTGACAATGGGAGGGCATTCGCGGGGTCTAGTATGTAGGAGTGGGTGCTTTTAATTATTGCACTTCGCAAGTATGGTTGATAGGTAGACGGCAGCTAGAGGCTCTCCAATTTGCTCTATTGGGAGATATGATAGTTTGTTGCTCCTCGCAATGCGGTCAGCCAGTCGTTCGGTCGTTCGTTCATTGCTAACCATCCATACAACAAATATCCCCCATTCCCCCATTCTCACACTTCCCTTTCGTCCCCGCCTTACACTCCTTTCTCTTCCTATCCCCTCCCCTCCCATTGACACCGAGATTTCTCCGGCCACGCTCCCTCATATCAAAATAAGCATTTTCCCTTCAACGACAAACCCGGCAAATAGTCGGTAAGTACCCCCTTTACAAAATCCCAAATTTCAAACATTAACAAAAACGCAGACCAAGCCCTTCCCGCCCGAGGCCACGCCAAAACACCTCCAAGTACGCCTCTTACCTAAGAACCCAAGTGGGGGAGGTTTGCCAGTGACAGGACAGGGGGGGCGATCGGCCTCAGACACGATAATTCGACATCTAGTCTGGGGGGAGGAGTACCCGTTAGTGTGGATACCTCTTTTGTCACTCGGATAGATTTTTTTTTTTTTTTTTTAGGTGACGAGATAATCGTGAATCGTGATGCGAATGCAGGTTAAGGGTTGGTTGCCTGGATTGGGATGAACGGGGTGATGGGTTCGTGTTTGCAGGTATGTGGGCAAACACTTGAGAATAAATAATAGACCAGTGCATTTTCTAACACTCTCTGGCTTTTCCTAAACCTCGCCTCTCTTTTTCAATTGCTCCCTTTGCAAAGCAATGATTCGCTCCTTCCCTCGCAGCCAGCCGGCACTTACCCCTCGCTCGCTCACTCACCTCGGAATATATCCTCCGCAATCCTCCTTCACCTCTTTACCAGCGGATAAAGTCGCGCCAGACGAGTTGACAGAATCTTGCTTGCTTCCGTATAGTGGATCTCTCGCTTTCTACGGGCGGACCGACCTGCCTGCCAGTGCCTGGAGGTCGGTCCAATTCGGGCGCTCGTGTACCTTTGTTCATATGGCCTGCCCATAATATAGCACAGTATCTATGTTGCTTGCGTGCTGCAGAAATAGATTTCCGAGGGGTAGTTGGTAAGTAGGTAGTTTAGGTAGGATGATTGAGATTTATATTTCTGCCTTGGCTGCCCATTTCCTTTTCGACTTCTGTTGCTTCCTGTTCATCTTCTTCGGTTTTCTGTTTCTTGTGATTGATTGATTGATTGCCTTGTAAATATGCGTTTCTCACTCAAAACCCTCGCCTTCTTTGCGGCTGCCGTCCAGGCTGGAACCATCATCTGGGATGGCCGCTTCAATGACCTTTCGACCAGCGCGGACCTGAACACCTGGTCATGGAGCAACCAAGTTGGGCCTTACCAATACTACATCGTTCGTCCTCCTCCCCAAAACCACACTCAAATATACTAACTTTCGGGTCCAGCACGGCTCCGGCACCGTAGCAAAATACATCAACTTCTCACCCGACTACAAAAACCCCGCCGACAGCGGCTCCAAGCAAGGCGCCAAATTCACGCTGGACAGCACGGCCTTCTGGAACGGGCAAACCATGCGCCGAACTGAATTGATTCCCCAAACCAAAGCAGCCATCAACTCCGGCCACGTATTCTACCATTTCAGCATCAAGCGATCTGCGACCAATGCCCCGAGCATATACCGCGAGCACCAGATCTGTTTCTTCGAGAGCCATTTTACGGAGTTGAAGAGTGGGTGGATTAGTGGTGAGGCCGGGAATAGTGATCCCCTGTTGAGGTGGGATGTCGGCGGAACGACCAAGTGGAGCGTTAACTGGGACGCGGATGTGTGGCACAATGTTGCTTATGAAATTGTTTGTCTCCCTTCCCTTTCTGTCTCATTCTAAATCCCTTTTCATCAAAATATCGCAAAACTAATACAAACCTCTCTCCTAGAACTTCAGCGGCAACACCATCGCCTTCTGGCACTCCACGGGCTCCGACCCCCTAACCCTCACCGTTCCCGCCGTCAGCGGCTCCACCTCCTCCAACGGCGCCGACTGGCACCTCGGCGTCCTCGAGCTGCCCGTCTCGGGAAAAACAGACACGACTGAAGATTTCTACTTCTCAGGCGTCTACATTGAATCCGGTTCCATCACTACGAGCGTTGCGGGCCCTGGGGGCGCTGCTGTTGTGAGCTCGGCGCCAAGTAAGAGTACACTGGTCACGAGTAAGATTGCCGCCGCTAGTACGATGGTTGCTGTTGAGACGCCGGTTCCCGCTGCTGCGGGGACACTTGCGCAGTATTCGCAGTGGTGAGTTGTTTATTTTAATTTTTTTGTGGCTTTTTGATTTCTTGATTTGAAGTGGTTGTTTGAATATTTGTAGATGTGAGGAGTGTTGCTGCGATACTTAAACTATTTTCATATTCTCCACTCACTCACTCATTCTTCATTCATTTATTTTTTACCCAATCTTCAACATCATAATCTTTAAAGAAGAACGAAATACTGACGACCATACCACAGTGGCGGAACAGGATGGACAGGCTCAGGATCATGTGTTGCGGGAACGACTTGTACGGTTAGTAGCGAGTACTACTCGCAGTGCTTGTAGAGCTTGTTGCCTGCTTGTTTGCTATGACCATATTTAAGGAAGGAAGGTCCTCGCACGAAGAGAAAGAAAAGCGGCGTGGAGAGTGAGTGGGTTTTAAGTGATGAACATTATTCAATTGTATATATTTTCACACAGTACAATACTTGTACATACGTAGTACCTACACACGATTATATTTTAAAAGACTTCAATTGGTGATAGATTCTTACTTTCTTATATAAAATGTTATATGGTAATGTGGCTGCTGGAACTTGGAAACAGTATAAGTAATAAGCTTTATAAGTGGTAAGCAGAGGGTAATATGTGAGGTGAGGAGCGGAATTAAGAGCAAAGAAAGAATAGTTGGCCCTATGTTTGGTCGGAAATTCGGTGTGTATTCCAAGCCTAGAAGTAACTCTCGTAGATTTCTATCTTTTTCTATCTTCTACCTACCTTCTCCTCTCCCCCTCTTTATCCACACACCAACACCCACCCTGACCCTCATCCTCATCCTCATCCTCATCCTCATCCTCAACCTCATTACCCTCCCCAAAAACTTCTAACTCCACAAAATATTAAATCTCCTCCACCCTGTAACCGGTTTCTCCGGCTCCTCCGGATTCGCAGCCGCAATATCAAGGAAATGTCTTATAGGCATCTCATCCAATGAAACGAATTTCGTTTTCTTGATGAATTTATAGCCGAAATACAGCAGGATTATTATCGGGATGTTGATGTATGAGGAGACGAAGGTTTCGCTGTCCCAGCTTTTTTGGGGTTAGTACTATATATTGGCAAGTTCAAAAGGCTGGGGAAGGGGGGGGAGGAAAGAAGGGAGAACTGACTGTCCATGGATAAACACCACATAACCACCCGTCAACAGCAAAATGCCAAAAGCGATAAAGCTAGTCCACGCAGCATATGGCTGAAAAGGCGCCTTCCAAGGTAGCTCAGAGCGATCAATGCCCTGCCTCTTCATCCCATAATAAAACCTCAAGTAAACGCCACAAATAACCATCCACTGCACCAACGCAGCAACAGAAACAAGATCCTGCAACCACCCAAAAACAATGTTGGCCGAGTCGGAAATAGTCATGTAGCCGAGGCAGATGAAGAGGGAGATGAAGCCGACAGCGACGTAGGGAATTCCCATTCTGTTGCAGCGGAGAAAGATTTTGGGAGCGTGGCCTTCGCGCGCCATGCCGTAGAGGGTTCGAGCACCGCCGAGGAGACCCGAGTTGCCGGAGCTCCAGGCGGAGGTTAGGACGACGAAGTTAATGATTGAGGGGACGACTTTGATTCCTGCTCGTGTGGCGGCGATAACGAAGGGGGATTGGGCTGCTGTTCCGGTGGAGCGGAGGAGGTCTTTGTCGTTTGAGGGGACGATGAGTCCGACGAAAAAGATGGATAGTACTGTTCAGTTAGTAAAAATCACAAGTTATAGTAAGTAAATGATTGAAGCACGAACCGTAGAATATAGTGACTCTCCAGAAAATCCGCTTAGCTGCAATAGGGACATTTCGTCTTGGTGACTGGGTCTCCGCAGCTGCAATAGATATTCCTTCAATTCCCGAATAAGCATAGACGGCATTTGAAAACGTGGTATAGAAGCCCATGAATTGCCCCAAAGAACCCGAAAAGCCAAGGTATTCAACAAATGGTCCTGGATTTCTCCACTACAGCGGATTAGCACTATATTTTTTCGAAGAGGGAGGAAAGGAGCCGAGTGGATGAAACTTCCTCCTGGCCACTGATAATAGGAAGGTAGGGGTAAGGGGCGAAGGAACAGGCTGGTTACATATTGGAATCCGAGAGCCTGGTGGTCAGGTCCTCCACCTGTGGTTATGACGAGAGCCTAGAAAGTGTTAGAATTTTATTTTAGACAGGAATTGGCCGTTCTTACCATGATATTCAAACCAATAATCAGCATAATCTTAAGACTAGCAAACGTGAATTCGAGCTCCCCGTAGACACGAACAAACACAATATTGCTAACGATAAGAAGAACTCCAAAAACCGTTATCCAAACAGCAGCGCTAATTTCTTGATTCCAGAATTCAACAATCACAGCAGCAGCAGTCAACTCTGCTGGTAGTGAGACCATTGTGGAATAGACTGAGTTCCATCCTTGGGCGAAAGACAGAGCGGGATCGACGAAGTATTCGGCGTGACGAATGATGGCTCCGCTGAGAGGGACAAGTGCACTAGGAAAAATTAGTTTTATTTATTGGAGAGAGATTGTATGCTTTACCTTAATTCTGCTATGCTTATTACGACACCGGTGACTAACACGCCTACGAATGAATAGCCCAAGCTTTGCTGCATGTCAGTAGAGCCCATGCAAAGGATGGGAGATGGCGTACAGGGCTCCCAAAGGCCCACCTCGAGAAATTGCTTTTCCTGAACCAAGGAACAACCCCTGAATTTGATAGTATTAGTATATCTTTTGAAAGATGATTCGAGAAAGAAGAATCGAAGAGACTTACAGTGCCAATCGTCCCTGCCAAAGCAATCATTTGAATGTGTCTTTGGGCAAGGCCACGCCTATCGTGAAGCGATGAGCTCTACTCAGTTCAAAAGATGAAGGAGCATACCTCAGATCCTTAGTCTCAATAAACTCGACCGCCTCCGATTCATCTAAATTCTCCACCGCAATATTATCCTCCACATACGCAGGCGGCCCCTTTTCGACATAATTGCCATCTTCCTTTCCCCTAGAGGTAACGCCCTTCTCCGGATCCAAACTCGCAGACGTGGGTGATTCCGACATTTTTCAAAGACGAGGCTTGCGTCGCTCTTCCAGAGAAATTGCGAGGAACGCACGGTAATGAATACAAATGGGAGGGTAATACCTTATCATCTAGGCTGGGGTTGCACGAGTTGAATGCCACAGCGCCCCACGATCACGGTGCGCTGCATGTATGATATTGCAGCTCGATAAGCAGCCACTTCCTTCCATGGATAGAGTATTGTCGCCGCGGCAGAATGGCAACCAACCATGCTTTCTCATCTATGCTGTGATCACTTTTGCGACCCGAACAGGGCAGGAGGATCCATTCGGAAGGTTTCGAGAAGACGTTGAATCCTCATCATCCATCCAAAAGAAAAAGTGACGTTCCCATGATTCAGATATTTTGAGTGTCTTCGTAACGATGCACTGCAGGTGTTATTTTGGCGTTTGTCACACCTGCCTACCTATCTTCAATTGCTGAGGTTTTGTCCTATCGAAGGAATCTCGACAACTCCTTCCTCCTTTGTACCTACCCCGGGTTAAAGATTGGCGAATTGGTGTCCGCAGGGGAAGGACGCAATCCCGGGCGTAGATTATTGCATGGCAGCATTTGCGGGGCTCCTTGCCTCATCGAACACGGCAAATATCCGTCCGTGAAATGCGCCGGCGTACTTGGGAGCCGCTCACGATAACTATGCAATTTATAACCTTTGAATTGAATGCAATTGGATGTTGTTAGTGATGGATGGAAATGCAGAGGAACTAGGAAGTTAGCAAGTGTCGCTTAGTCTCTAGTGGTGGGAACCCCCACGCCTCCCCTATTTACAACAGCCTTCTTTCACTCGAGGAGCTCAAACATTGCGCATCTACCTATAACTTAACACCAAAATTTCTCTACCAACCCCTCATGATTTTACAAATTTCCAGAAAGAACTTAATCGCTTCAGCTCAGGAGGCCCACTGGAGCCGACGATTATCAAGGTCTGAGATGATGAGCAACTTGCTCATGGAAGGTAAATGAAATTTAAAGAATGGGAACGGGATGAGCGAGAGGAAATTGGAGGGGGAGGAATCAACGGCAATCTCTATGAAGCAGAAATTGAATCAATGGACGACTACGTAACTAAAGCCTCCTGGGGCTACCCTGAAATAATCACTTTCATTCTTGATTGGGAGACTTGGTCACTAGATGAAGTAATAGGTTCCCAAGTGCTGTCAATACGCATTGTGATTCCGGTTGTGAAAGCAAGAACTCCATAAACAAAGCATGAGCGCCTAGAATAGGTCAAGAATACCAGAATTCATTGATGAATACCATGCATTTCCACAACGCGCCCGCAGAAAATCAAATCCAGCAGCCAGTACTTTGTTTCCCATCCCATAAAGACTAAATTTCCATGCCTAAGAAAAGCCACTTGTCACTCGTAACATCCATGTCACCAGCCCAAAGATCCAGAGACACCAATTCGAAGCCAACCCATCGAAGACTTTTCAAGAAAGCCTTGGCGTTCGGTTTCCTGGACGGAGCGATCGGCACATACAACGACTTGTGATACAGCGAAAACTGTTTCGGCGAGTTCGATGAGAGCCATGAGCCTAATCAATGTTAGAAAAGAACAACCGGCAAGAAGATGTACTTACCCTTGTTTCAAATCCCTTCCAATGACTGCAGAATCGAAGAAAGTAAATAGAGATTTATCCTCTCCATTTCCACCCACGAATCCTCGAAAGCTACATCCACCAGCATAGTCCCAGACCTCGATCCAAGCATCGACATCATGTCCTCGTCTGGTGTTGCCAAAATAGCTTTTATGATAATCTTGACTGTACGCATCCGCCCTTCCAGAAGAACGCGCATTGGTATTGATATTCGTATCCATCACGATTGAGCTATTACTCGAAAACCTTCCTTCTTCACCAAGAAAAATATCTTTCATAGTCTCGCAGAAGAGCCTCTCACACTCTCCCCGGATGTAATACGCTGCCCCCTCTTTACGGCTGCTTTTCTTCTTCCCACCATTGTGATCGTTGTCGCGCGGTTTGGACTTGGAAATGAGCGCGAGCTCGTTGGCGGAAGTTAGAGCAGCTAGAGGGGGACTTGAAGGTGGTGAGGGGAGCCCCGAGTTCCCCAGGACCTCAGGGATACCACTGAGCCCCTATATCAATGTCAGTATGGCGACTGCAACTAGAGGCTTGGAGCTTGATGAAAAGAATTTCAATAACTTACCGCGCGCCGGTA
>JAAMPI010001418.1:0-14670 GCA_013054445.1 Cudoniella acicularis | reverse complement strand
CCGATCCAATCTGTTATTCTTCTTACTCCCAGGGAAAACATACGTCTCAAAAAAATCCTGCTCAAGGCCTGTCGTTCTTGCATACGCGATCAACGCCGATAGTGTAGATGTCATAATCCCCATAAAGTACTTAGCATCTACCAAAACCTGATACTCCACAATAGCTTTCTGATCAAAAGTCAACGCTTCGATTTGAGCGAATTTCTCCGGCTGATTTGCCAGTAAAGACCATTTGTCGTGCACTTTATAGCCATTTGGCTCCATCATATCTCTGAATTTCTGGATGGCTTCTTGGTCGCCGCAGCTGACATAAATCGTTTTGATGGGATCGTTTATTTGGATTCTCTCGATTTCCTCTGCGTAAACACGCTTCTGATCATCTGCTGAGCCGAATCCGCCAGGCCAGTCATCTTCACCTCGAAGATGGAGCCCAAAGAAAGCACCGTTGTTGAGTTCGGGGCTTTGGAGAACATGTGAACTCAAGTTAAGTAAGTCTTGGTTGAATTTGAGGGTTTTGAAGAGAGCTTTTCGAATAGTCTGGATTTCATTAGATGTTTTGTAATTCCATGCCGTAAAGCCATCTCCGAACTCGAGTATGACTTGATCTGAGGGGTTGATGTCTGTGATGCTGATATTTGAATCCGAGAGTGACGTTTCGACATATTGGCGGAAAGTTCCAAGGACGTAAGAGTCGCTGTTGTAGTCTCTGTATTGTGGGATGACGGTCTTTTCGATCCCCAACCGATCGTCGCACATTCGTACGTGGAGTTGTGGACAATGCTCTTGCAATTTGGATTGTAGATATTCCATATCCCAGAAGTGCTCTGGGCACAGAGCCTCCCCATTTGTGTTCATCAATTGCTCCTCCGCTCTGTTGGTCACCGGTGCCATGATGACACCGGTGCCAGCATCAATCGCGAGTCGAAAACATGTCTGTATTCGATTTCTTGCGTTGTTGAGACCACCACACATTGACAGCTTGTTTTCGCCACAACCACTATGGCAGTGCAGCCACAGTCCTTCGGTCCATTTGGTCTGTTTACATAGCTCCGGGAGTCCATTAAATGTGTCATTTTCCTTCGGTTTCTCGTCGGGCTTCTCTTCGGTGACATTTTCGGGTTCTTTATCGGGTTCGGGCTTGACGACTTCTGGGATCGTATCAAAGTCCTCGGGCGGCGGAATCCCGCCATCTTCATAAAGAGGATCCTGCGGGCGCAATGCCCCCCTGAAAATCTCGGCTTCTTCGATAATTCGTAGTGAGTGTGGGAAGACGTAAGAGAACCTGACGATACAGAGAAGAAGTGCCGCTGCTGCCAGCCAAATTAGTCGTTGTCGGCTTAACATCATAAAAGCAAGACAGAACTTAAAATTTCGGAAAACAAGCGTTTCTCAAGAATACAGTACAGTAGAATGAAATTTAACCCCGCATTTATTATGATATGTGTTGACTGAAGCCTTCCAGAGAGTTGAGCTGTTGATAAGCTGATCGACTCCTGATTTCACGAAAGCCAATAACAACTCAACAACGTTCTTGCAATCAACTTTTATTTTTGGATAGCGTCCAATATTTTGTGGCGAAGAGAGTGTCACACCGCCAAGGACTTTCGGAGTTCAGCATTGTTGTGGAATACGAACTACTCAGCTCTGCGTTCGTGGCTTCCTTCCGATTTGAAGACTTTGAACCACGACCGACTTCGGCCCTCATCGAATTATAAAAGGCTTGATAGAAACATACAAGTATCGGCAATTAAAATCCATATTTTTAATTGAAAATGGAATGAGATATGATCTTGGAGAAATAGAGAAGAAAGGTGAAGAAGTTGTGTGGCCATCACGTGTCTGCTCCAACATTTGGCATTCAATTCTCGTAGAGCAAAACAAATCAACACAATCTCGAAACATATCAAAGCAACAAAAATGACGCACCTGGAGACTTCCGTGCTGATACTTGATACCCTACGAATGGCACACTCAGCAGGCCAGCCGCCTTCCTTGCTGCCTTTGGAACACGAACTTACAAAAGCACTTGAAGCCACCACAAAACCTCGAAATCCTCCTCGTATGGGACGACAGCACCGTAGTTGATGCGATTCACGATTGGTTGTGGTTTTCGCATTCATATCTCAGCTGGATTCGGAGAAACAATCACCACACAGGATGGGTCATGCAGCTGAAGAGTTGTCGGCACAAATATGTCATCCAGAAACTGCGATTGCATTGATACATCCTTCTGCGACCTTTTGCTCAGCTACTGGCGGCCCCGTTTCATCTGCCATCGTGTAGAGTTACAAACAGCTTCAGCTAGGCTGTGCTGCAGCAACTCTTGAGGTTCACACCGATTTGCCCCTCCACAATCGGCATAATGGTATATGACGGGATCAGGAATTCGGTATTCGCCTGATCCAATTAGAGAGGCTGAAGAAACGATAGGGCTGAAACCGTCACCTTTACCTTTTGCCCAAAGCCACTCCCAGTGGAGTATTTTCTATATTTGGTACACTGTACCTGCAAAGTCGCAGTCATGCGTTGGTCGTCAGAGGCATCATTTCTTTTCCTAAGAAATTTTGGCTCAATTGCATGTGTGTTTGAAGAACAGCTCAAAAAATCTGAGGATTTTCAATACTCGATCTAGCTTTCGCGCTCACGAGCTTCTCTCGCACCCAAAAATGTTGGTGGTGGATTTGGAAAATGATTTATATATGTTGATATACATCTAGTTTCCTATGCGATCTGTTGTTGCAAGCTTGTATTCTGGACACCACTCATCAAGACTGAGCATATGCTGCTCTATGAATCTCGTCGGTTGACTATGACAGAAGAATCAGCAATTTGAACACGCGTCAATCTTATCTGCTGGTACTTACTGTAAACCCAGAGGACTGGGATAATCAATCGTCTCCACAGCGAAAGTCCTCGCAATCTCCATGGAAGGCAAGTTAATGCCTCCCTCAATACCCTCTTCAACTTCCCTGTCCTGTAAGTCCTTCATTCTGTGAACTATTAGCCACATGTTCCAAACGCCTCCATATGAACATGGAAAAATACCTCGCATAGTACCACTGATCTTCTGGATGAGGATGCGGATTCTTAATCCACTCCCACTCAGCCAAAACCTTCAAGACGGTACTCCGTTTCCTCAAACTCAGGCCCCCATTAAATCCAACACCCCATCTGGGCGCAATCGGCGCTCCAATCATATCATATTCAAAAAAAGTCATCAACCCTCCGGACCGAATTCCCGCACAGGATACTATCCGTCTGGAAAAGCAGAATGTGCTCCGCAGGCGCGAGATCCTTCCACAACCACGGCGTCGTCAAAAAATCCGACACAGAATCCCAATTCGGGAACCAGACGCCCTCAGCTAGCGGTCTCACGACCACCCTCCCACTCCGCTGATGCCTCAGCAACGCAGCAGAGGTACTAAAAGACCCAAAGTTCTCCGCAGACGTGTAGATGATAACTGGCCAGTCGGGACCCAGCACCGCACTGAACTGTAGCACCAGCGGCACGATACCCCCCGATCTTCGCGTCTCGATGATCACCGCAGCCTTGTTACTCGTGCTAACATTAACACTCATATGTGCCTCGCTGAGTAGCGGATCCGTCTTATTCTTCGTACTGGTATGAGTAAGGGAGCTGTAGTACTCATACAGAGTTTTGCGCGTGGAATTCGTCGTGTTGTTCCCCCCGAGGGAGAAGTGGATGTTACCGTGGCCGGAACGATTCAGAGCTGTTTTCAGGAACCAGAGGACGAGGATGAGCCAAATGGCAGGGAGGATCCATTTCCTCGATTGTGCGGAGATCGTGATCGCCATCTCTCTTTTCGCTCAAGCTGCAAAGGAATGTGGTGACGACGACGCAAGGAGAATAGAGAGGGAGACAGACTGAGATACATGGTTGCGATTTTCGCATGTGGTTAATTTTGAGAGTTCTTTTTCGGGGTGATGGCTGAGACATTGGCCGCTATCGATTCTGGGATTGGGTCTAGCTTGGATTTGAAGTTCTTTTTGATGGAAGCTATCAGCCCCACTCCGCTCTTAGTTCCGTGCAGCTGAAATTGGAGAGATCTAGATAAGAAATATTTTCAGAGACTTTTTGAATGCAGGAGAAACAGTGAAACAAGTCCCTTACTTCCTCTCTCTTCGCACAAGAAATTATTTGTGAGATCTAGAAACCTGGGTGCGTCAGGGGTTACTGGTACCCCTATTTTCAGCAAGCCACGCTTTCCCTATGCGGGAGATCACCAGTGCTTAGGCGAACTCCACAACGCCATGGTGATACAATGAACAGATCTCAGTCTCTGAGAAATATACGAAAGAGTACAGATCAGAACCCATCATATTTGGAAGCCTATTGTACACATCCAACAAAAAGAAACCTACCTAGCACGATATTTCCCATCATCTTAACGATCAAATCACATCAGGAAGCACATAATCATCCCGCTTCGTCAACGCGACCACCTCCTGCGTGAATTCAAAATCGACCACGTCCTCACTAATAGGACTCTTATCCGGCCCCATCTTATTGAGATCATCGAGGATCTTCTTCAGGTCTGCCATCATGCTGGTGGGGCTGTCAGGAGCTCCTCCATAATTGGCTTGGTAACTTGTCCCCAGATCCTCGATGAAGTATATCCCGCTGGCCTTCACGTGCGGCCAGAGCACGCTGAGAGTCGTTTGTTGTTGGATCATGGTGTGGCCTCCGTCATCGATGATTATGTCCCAGTTGCTGCCGGCTTCTCTGAGGAATTCTTCCAAGAAGGCGACGTCGGCTTGGTCGCCGGTGAAGATGGTGGCGCCGGTGGTCTTGTTTGCCCATCTAAAAGATTAAGAAGTCAGCCTGGTGATTTTCAAGACTTTTCAAGTGAAGAAGAAAAGGTTGGTTCTGAGTTTTTGAGCGCATCGACTTGCTCTGAAGTGTTTCGATAGAGAAAAGTGGCAACGAATCCTATGGAGAGGAATTTTCACGTACTGTTTCGCGCAAGCTGCATCGTATTCGATGTAATAGAGATCAACCTTGGTGAAATAGTCAAGCCAAGTGTAGTATGAAGCGCCAGGCCCATAATTCATATCACACCCCAGGCCAACTTCGAGCATTTTTATGGGCTTGTCACGAAAAGGAGCGAGACGATGTTCATACATCTGTTGATAATGATGGGTGGTGACTTTATCGGTTCCATGAATATTTGCGATCTCATAGAAAGAAGGTCGCTTTCCTAATTTCCTACGATTTTTGTTAGCCAGGCTGACAGTTCTCTGGGGTAGATACGTTAGTTACCCTTTGATATAGTGCAACGGTTGGTGTGGGAGTCCATCCCTTCCACTCCAGAGTGATATGAGTATCAACAGAACAAGAATAGCAAGTGCTATGGGGATTTTGTTTACCCGTGTTGCCCCCATTTTCGACTATGGAGATGACACTTCAGGTATTCCGAGGTGTTTTGAAGAGTGTGAAAAGTTCTTGATGAGACTTTAAAGGAGCCGGCAGTATGAGTATGCATTGAAGAGAAAAGGAGGGGTTGCAAAAATTGGGAGATTCCAATTCCAATGGATGGCTTGCCAGCCGGTACCCCTTGCAGGAATGAACGATACGAGACGAAAACCTCTTGGCCCACGCAGATCTATCACTTCCAGCTTTCAGGCTTCAGGCTCCAGCCCTCTGCTTAGCAAATGTATCTGAATTAAGACTGGAAATGATAATTGGAGCCCTTGGTGCATTCACTGCATTGTTGATGTCCTTGACGTTCAGTGGTGACTGAAGCACGAAAGAGGGGGTCTTCGCGAGCACGATAGCGCTTCGCATCTCCCACCACAGATTTGATTCACCTATCGCCCCTTTTTTAGAAATACCCCTTCGTATTCATCGGGTGGCTGCGTGAAATGTGACGGTATGAGTGCCCCCTTCGGTGGCTTCAAATCCTTTGGCTTGGCTGGTTGGCATGGTGGCGCTTTGGAACAGCTGGATTTTGAAAATCGTTGTTGCCTTGAGAAGTAGACTCTCTCTATCTTTGAAAGTCAAATAAAGAAGAAGAATAAATGTGCTATGATTATTCCAGTCCTCTCGACAATTTCATAATGGCTTTCTATGAATACAACCTCGTCGTCTTCGTACTTTTCAACTCATGCTTGGTTTACCTTGAGCATCGCCGTAGAAGGAGAGCTGCCAAAAAGCACAACGCAGATGATGAAGCTGCTCGAGCATCAATCACCGCTGGTGAAGCGGTGATATGGCAATTCAAGAAGAAGTTTTTGCCTGTGTATCTTTTGGTCTTTGGTGCCGATTGGCTTCAGGTATATCGTTTCCAAAATAATCTTGAAAATTGTGACTGACTGTTTGAAGGGTCCTTTTATATATCCTGTCTATAAAGGTATGCATGTCCTGCAATATATAAGAATGAAGTTGCTGACTTGTGGAAAGATCAAAAAGGATTGGCTGAAGAGACAGTCGCCCAACTTTTCATGACCGGATTTATGGCCGCTGCCATCTCGGCCTCGTTCGTTGGATCCCTCGCAGACCGTTATGGGCGTCGAGCAGCCTGTCTGTTCTTTTGCGTTGCATATTCATTGTCCTGTTGTACAATTCTGTTCGACTCCATTTTCATCTTATTCATTGGACGGATTTTGGGTGGTCTCTCCACAACTCTGATGTACAGTGTATTTGAGAGCTGGATGGTAACGGAATTCCATCGTCAACATCTGGAAGAAGCCGGCTCTTTGAGTGATATCTTCGGCATAATGACAACATTGAACGGGGTAGTTGCGATACTTGCAGGCCTATTTGCTCAGGAGCTCGCAGACTTCCTTAAGACTCAGACGGCACCTTTCATGGCTGCGATTGTATTGCTCCTTTTGGCGTTTAGCTCCATTTCAAGACGATGGGTAAGTCCGCTGCGGGTTTCCTGAGATTAATGTTAACATATGTAGAACGAAAACTACGGAGACTCGGCCCACAAAGGTGCCTCTAGCGTCGAATTGTTGGATGAGAAGGAAGATGAGGAAAAGGAACACAAGAATGGCTTTCAGTACATCCTCGCTGGTAAGCGAGCACCTTGAGAACCCCGAGTGGAGTATGCTAACGGTGACCATTTAGACAAACGCCTTTGGGCTCTCTGCCTAGCCTCGTCCTGTTTTGAAGGCTCCATGTACTTGTGGATTTTCTTCAAATTCCCTGCTCTGAAACTGTCACACGAGGAAGCCGGATTGGGCCAGGAGTTGCCGTTCGGAATCATATTCGCAGTTCTGATGTGTGCCATGATGCTCGGCTCGATGTTCTTCACCTATTACTCATCACTTAGAAGTAGTCGATGGGTTGTGTCCTCGTCGAAACTGCTTATCGTTACTCTTTTTGTCGCGAGTGGCTGCTTCATCGTGCCCGTCCTAACCCACAATAAAGCGGCCACGTTCTGGTGCTTCTGCATCTTCGAAGTCTGCTGTGGAGTCTATTTTCCAAGCATTGCCCACCTGAAAGAGAAGATTATCGAGGACGGGGTCCGAGCTAAGATTTATGGTATCTTGCGAATCCCGTTGAATATCTTTGTCGTGCTCGGCCTGGTGCTCACGAAAGATGGTAATTTTGAACCTTCCCCTTCAAGCAATATTGATTGAGATAATAATACGTTTGCAGGGCTGCGACACCGAGAGAACGTCTTCATCATCTGCAGCGGTGCCCTGGCTGCTGCAGCTGCAACCATGGACGCTTTCATTGCTGAGTGAGAGTTTTCGTTTTGCAGGATTTTGGGTACCTTGATGTCCAGGTGTGGGGGATGTCCGGAGCCGGAGGGGAGACCGCGAGACGCAGCATTAGAAATCCGGGCTCTGGAGTCCAACCAAACTTTTGATGCTGGCAACTTCTGTACTCTAATCAGGCTTAGCGAGGAATGGAGGCTGCGGGTGCAGGTGGGCCCCGATAAAAGAGGTGCAGTGACGAGAACCTCTCTGACCTCCATCAGCTTTGTTGGCGGACCATGGCCAACAAGGTCCCCATCCCCACTGTATTTTCACCTCCCTCTTGCAAACAACGAACTAGAACTCGCAACACCATGCCCCTACAGCGCCCTTTTTTTTATTTTACGTGATATAGACCTCCCTTATCTACGTGAAAGTTCATAAGCCAGCCTTCCGCTCTGCTTCCATCTCAGTCCCGAACCTTGAACATTGAACATCAGTGAAGGTACAAGCCCAAGATGTCTGCAGACTTTGACCCCTCCAGCGTCGACCTGGACACAGCCGATCCCGCCGCTATCATCTGCTATCTGAACCAGGGCGCGAACGATTACAATGGCCAGCTGGGAGCCCGCATTTCCGCCCTTTTTGTGATCCTCATTGTCTCTTCAGCTGCTACTTTCTTCCCGGTCGTTGCTGCCCGTGTACGATGGGTCAGAATCAACATCTATGTGTATCTGTTCGCACGATACTTCGGTGCTGGTGTCATCATTGCTACGGCTTTCATACAGTACGCTCCCAGAACCACCCCCTCCTGATCCATACTGATAAGAAGCAGTCTGCTCGACCCAGCATACAGCGAGATCGGACCTCAAACATGCGTGGGCATGACAGGCCACTGGGCAGACTATTCCTGGTGCCCAGCAATCGTGCTGATGTCCGTCACCATGGTCTTCCTTATGGACTTCGCTGCTGAACGATATGTTGATCACAAATACGGATTCGCCCACAACCACCAGAACGTTGAGGACATCATCACCGATCACCCTGGCCAGGACGACGAGGTTCCAGCCGGAAGACCGCGCTCCCTTACTCACAACCAGCTCCATTCAGGAGATCAGGTGCGCCTTGCTACTCCCCTCCATTATCTTCTTTATATCAAGCTAACCCCACTTAGGACGATGCCATGCATGCGGCTATCTCAGCAGCACAAACACAGAAGGACCTCCCAAGCAGCTCAAAGAAAGACGGCTCCGACCCATACAACTCCGACCCGGAGAAAAGCACCACCGTGACACCCTCCGATGCCGAACTCGAAGAGCGCTCCTTCCAACAGCAAATCGCCGCCTTCCTCATCCTTGAATTCGGCGTCATCTTCCACAGCGTAATCATCGGTCTCAACCTTGGAACCACAGGCAGCGAATTCAGCACCCTGTACCCCGTTCTCGTGTTCCACCAGTCGTTCGAAGGGTTGGGAATAGGGGCGAGGATGTCGGCTATCCCCTTTCCGAAGCGGTTGAGATGGCTGCCTTGGTTTTTGTGCACCGGGTATGGATTGACGACTCCGATTGCCATTGCTATCGGCCTGGGTTTGCGGACGACGTACAATCCCGGTAGTTTTACGGCGAATGTTGTGAGCGGTGTGCTGGATGCCATTTCGGCTGGGATTCTGATCTACACTGGCTTGGTGGAGTTGCTGGCAAGAGACTTCCTTTTCAATCCTGAACTGACAAGAAGCTCGAAGCGTTTGACATTCATGGTTGTTTGTGTGCTTCTTGGTGCTGGGGTTATGGCATTGTTGGGGAAGTGGGCGTAAATAATGGAGGGTTGGAAGGAAGCTTGTGGAGGTTTATGCAACCTGTGATATTGGAAGACTAAAACTGCAATTAGAATGTTGAGTTATAACGAAGATGGAATTGCCCGCTTACAGTAGCCGAACAGTATCAAATCCCCCGTGATTTCCCTGGCTTGCTCGAAGTAGTTGGCTTACTCGTTATTAATGCCTTATAATCGAAACAAATACCAGAGACAACAAAGCATTAGATCCGTCACTTAGTGATGAAAAACAGTGCAGGATAAAGACGTGCTTGTGGTAGTGATGGCATAATAAGAGAATAACCACGCAAGACATTCTCATACATAAAAAGGATACCTCGAAAGGAAGAAGCATTAAATGCATACCTAGATTTGCAGAAAACACGAAACTCTGAGCCCCGATTCCCCAGGGCTGCTGATATAATTGATTCCCTCATTTATACATCTAAGAGTTACTCCGTTAAGAACCTGTACGTGTTCTGGATATATATACAAGAACCGAGGATAGAACAACAAACTCTGATCCATCATCCATTTTAACAAAGCTCCTATTTCTTGTATTCCGATGGGCCAATCATCAACTCCGGCTTGACCAATGAATCAAAGTCTTGCTCACTCAACGCATTCAGCTCCATTGCGGACTCCTTCAAGGTGGAACCCTTTTTGTGAGCGTTCTTGGCCACTTTGCTAGCCATGTCGTATCCAATCTTTGGGTTGAGGCATGTAACCAACATCAATCTAGATGCAAACGAAATTAGTGAGAAATACTTGTAATAGAAACAGGAAGGACTTACGATTCCTTTAAAATGCTCTTGATCTTCTCTTCATTTGCTTGTAGGCCAACAACTAAATTCTTCTCAAAGCTCCTCATTCCATCAGATAGAATACGGATGCTGTGGAGTAGGTTTCGAATGACTAGCGGCTTGAAAACATTCAATTCGAACTGGCCATTCATGCCGCCAATGGTTGTCGCAGTATGGTTGCCAATAACCTGAGCGCAGACCATTGTCAAGGCTTCACATTGAGTTGGGTTCACCTTTCCTGGCATGATACTGCTTCCTGGTTCGTTTTCAGGCAATGCGAGCTCTCCCAATCCACATCGGGGTCCAGATCCGAGATATCTTATGTCCTGGGCAATTTTGAAGAGAGAACCTGCCAGGGTGTTCAGAGATCCGGAAGCTTGCACAATTGCATCATGTGCCGCAAGCGATTCGAACTTATTTGGGGCGGTCTTAAATTCGGTGCCAGTCATTTTTGTGACCTCTTCAGCAATAGCTTCAGCGAACCCTTTATAGGTGTTGATTCCTGTCCCAACAGCAGTACCTCCCTGAGCAAGAAGTCGGAGATCTGGTAGAGAAGACTCCACTCTCTTGACGCCGAAATCCAATTGTGCAACATATCCAGAAAATTCCTGAGCGAGAGTCAGGGGCGTGGCATCTTGAAGATGTGTTCGTCCAATCTTGATGATCTTCTTTGCATCGAACTCATCAACCTTGGCTTGAAGAGCATCTCGAAGAGACTTGATGGCTGGCAGAAGCTCCTCCTCAATTTCCAAGACGGCAGCAATGTGCATAACAGTGGGGAATGTATCGTTCGAAGAAGCACTCATGTTGACGTGATCATTGGGATGTACCGGCTTCTTGCTTCCCATCGTTCCACCTAAGATTTCAATCGCCCGATTCGAGATGACTTCGTTGGCATTCATATTCGATTGTGTTCCAGAGCCTGTCTGCCAAACGACGAGAGGGAAATGGTCGATAAGCTTAAGGGAGGCTACTTCGGCGGCTGCTTCTTGGATAGCTTTGCCAACCTTGGGGTCTGTCGAACCGTGAGCTTTTTGAGCATTTCAATTGTATGTTTGAGGCGTACCAAGTCCGAACTGCATGTTGACGGTAGCTGCTGCACCCTTCAAGATACCAAATGCCCTCACGATGGGAGGCGGCATTCGATCTTGAGGCTGGTTGATCTTGAAGTTTTCCAAAGACCTCTCCGTCTGAGCTCCCCAATATTTATCCGCCGGTACCTGGACCTCCCCGAAGGCATCGGTCTCTGCTCTTGTGTTTGCCATTGTGTATGCTGTTGCGTGGAATTGTCTTTCAAAGCGGGGTTGAAGAGGACTCGATTGTTTCACCGCGGAATGAAGGCTTGAGGAGGTTACGGTTCTATATAAAGACCGAGGGGTCAAAGATCTGGCAGCAGGTGAAATCGTGCGAGAATTCGAAGCAAAGGACCTTGAGGCAGGGGCGATGGTCCTCGGGTTAGTTGCTGCTCCTGCTCGTGACAGCGGAGCAGCCCAGCTCCCTCTTGCCGACCGGAGCATCATTGTTCTGTCGATGTACTGATTGGCGGACGAAAAAGTGCTTTTGGAACTCTAAAGGAGTCAATTGAAGTCCAAATTGACGCGCGACGCTGAATAAGTCGTGTCAGACCCGGCGATCGACGCGACAAGTGTCTAAGAAATATAGAGTACAAGTAGAAAATTTGGCGGAGAGGTCGGGGAGGGCGAAGACTTCACCCAAAAAAGTTGTCGCAAGAAATCAATCCCGGCGCGGCACTGGCCCGGAAGGATCCGGGTTGCAGCATCATCGCCTTGGAACAAAGCCCTCACTCCAGCTTCACTGTCATCATGGATTCACAAAGCAATTGTGTTTCGCGTCGCGCCGAGTGGCCTAGAATCATGAACGGCCAAAGTCACAATCCAGCTTTAGAAGCATTCAGCTTGGCTATGGGTGTCGTGAGAAATTTATTTTCGATGAACGTTCATCCCCAGAGGCCTGTGTCACGTTCCCGCTGCTCTCCCACAACGATGATGAGAAAGAATTCCTAATGGGAGGTTTATGGCATTTCGTATGATATCCACGTTACATTGTTCAGCAGCCTCAATAAATTGTTTTCCGGGTGTTTCCAATGAGCAATGGCAGGATACAAAAATGAGCGCTGGACCGTCGTCCAGTCATCCTACGAGCGTGCTCGTGGGCATCGTAATCAGTCGCGGACTAGCTACCAGTATGGGGGTTTTGTCGTGCTTTGCTCGGACGTCTCAGTGCTTGAAGTTTCAAGAAGGCACACTGGCAAAACAGTTACGACGTATTCAATTTGAGAATGCTATCTAACGTCCTGAAAAATTCTCTGAAGCAGGCGCTCATTCATTCCTCACCATTCAGCAGCGTGTCTAAGTGGCTTGAAATGACAACATGCCTACAAACATGTGTTCCTCCTAAATTCCCAAGCAAGATGTCCATTACTGTTCAATATCTAGAAAAGGTCGAGGTCATACATACAGCTGAATAAATCTGGCCGAGTCGGGTGCTTTCCACTTCACAAGAAGGAAGACTGAGCATACTCAGAAGAGTGTGGAAAACCACGACGTCTTCTAGGGGTCGCTGGTATGGTCTCCACGTTTTAATTTCAAGACTTTTCCAGTCTGTACCGCAGAAATCTCATTTATTAAACCAAGACCACTTTCAGGATGCCTTCCGAGCAGTGATATAATAATGCGGCTCATTATCACATTCCGCCTCCGCTGGCGGCTGAAAAGGAACCATCTCCGTCCCGACAACCTCGAATCCCACCTCCCTCAAAAGACTTTCCCAACCCTTCTTAGTATAAAGCAAATTGGCTATTCTCTTCCCCATAAATGTATGTTCAATTCCTCTGGCACACAGTCCATCCTCATCCAACATATGCGGCTTAGTCGGAAAGTCATCCGCAGCCATCGTCCCAATAAGCAAATAACCCCCTGGAACAATCCACTCCGACCACTTCCTAGCCATTTCATTCATTTCCTCGCGCGTGAAGCCAAACATGGAGAACACCGCAAACGCAGCATTGAACTGTTCCTTGGGTGTGAATTCCAGTATGTTTACCAACTCAAACGTGCCACCAGGTACTTGCTTGCGACACAACTCGATCATCGCCGGCGACAAATCGATGCCGTATAGCTTGCGGCCGCTTGCTACTACGGTGTCAGAAACCGGTTTTCCCGTACCGCTGCCGATATCGAGGACAGAGGCGTCTGGCGGGAGTAATTCCAGGCTGGTTTTGACGAAGTTGAGGAGTCCTTTGTCGTGAGCGAAGGTGTGCTCGTATTTTATGCCTATGTTGTCGTAGTCTGGGGCGGGATTGATCGCCATTGTAATCTGGTGTTCTCGCGAGAATTCTTGGGAATATGTTGGGAAAGAATAAAGGGAAACACAGGTCGGAAATTGTTCAATTGAGATTCAGATGGTGGCAGTTCTTTGAAAGGACCGGAAGACTTCGTCCAGCAAGCACTGCATGTCAGATGCAGATATCTACCCACCAGACCTAGGTGCAATTTTGGGCTTACTC
Source organism: Cudoniella acicularis (assembly GCA_013054445.1). Lineage (NCBI taxonomy): Eukaryota > Fungi > Ascomycota > Leotiomycetes > Helotiales > Helotiaceae > Cudoniella > Cudoniella acicularis. The sequence goes on along the minus strand of JAAMPI010001418.1, from coordinate 861 downwards.
AGCCCTTGAGACTTTATATGTGGACTCCGCGGATAGGCTTAACCTTTATTGGCCCTTTTATCCGAGTTGATGGTATTGATTCGATGAAATACCGAATTTGACCATCTGCGGAGTAAATAGGGGTTCGCGTCTGCCCCTCGGCTCGCTTATAATGAGGTGGGGTGTGCAATTGATTGGGCCACCAGTTTTGATAGAAATTGAATCTGCAACATATCTGATAGGACAAGAGTTGAAGGGTTTGCTTTTTAAGGACTTTTGTGCCGATATAAATCTGGAGCCCTGACGCAAAGACAGTGGTCCTGACAGCGGGAGAGAGTTGTATTGTCTCGTCAACTTATTTGGCTCTGAGCTGTGACATCCTACAACACTTCAATTAATTAAATTAACCTCGAAATGTTTTTATAGTTAAAGTCCCAAAACACACCCTATATATCTCAATATATTCTAACTAGTTTTTTATTAGCACTTAATGGTGCTTAAATCGGGAAGTGTTTTCATAAAGAATTTCAGATTCAAGCCATTTCATATTACTCTACTTAATACATAGAGGAAGGAGATTGAAATATAAAGAGGTGTTTTATGTGACTCTGTGCGACATTTAAGAACTACATTATCACACATCTTTACGGCATTACTATTCAATTCCAGTATTGTCCACTTCCTACTCAGCAACTTTATCCTCTTTTTTTCGGATTTATATCAATTTCAATTTAGTATTAAAGACTTATCGTAGAAACAAAAAATTGCAAATATTTTGTGCCCAGGTACTGTTCCCCCTTTTGCAGAAATCCCACTGGTTCGACCCTTCACATACCCTTGCTAACAACAGCTCTTTACGGCGCCCAAACAGTAGTATAAACC
>JAAMPI010001417.1:0-14670 GCA_013054445.1 Cudoniella acicularis | reverse complement strand
ACTCAAATCATTCTTCCTCGCCCACTCCGCAGCCTCGTCACCAAAATTCCCTTCCAAGTTTCCCGGCCTTCCAATCTGCTTCTTCGCTTTCAACCGACTCACCGCATCTTTCATCCTCTTGCTTCCTACTTCTTTGCTTTTTCCGGATGAAGTGTTCGCGCCTGCGCCGACGGTGCCTCCAAAGTATCTGGTGATGTTACTTTGTGTTCCCTCTGCTTCTCTGCGATTCATGTCTTGGATTACTGGGACGAGAACTTCGTCTGTGCGTTCCTGGGTCCAACCAATTGTGGCCATGAGGAAGTCACGGAGGCGGTCGAGGTCCGGGACGCCCCATTGGAAGGGTTCGGGCGTGGAATCGATGTCTGGTTTGAGGTATGCTTCCACGACAGCGGGCGAAGGGAATGTTGCTGGGAGGAAGAGTTTGGTGCCTTGAGAACGCCGGAATTTTTTGCGGAAGGAATTGGGTTCCGAGGAGATGGAGTGAGTGTTCATCTGCACGGATGCCCACCAGTCTTTGAATTCCTCGAGGCCAGTTGCAGTTGGGAATTCCGAGATGAGTTCGAGTGCTGTTACTGGCCCGACGCCGGGGAGCCCTTCAGTGTAATCTGATCCGAGGAGTTGGGCGACGGAAATGAGTTGCTCGCGGGAAAGGGAGAGCTCTTTTTCGATGTCAGTGGAAAGGTAGCATTCAACGAACTTGTTGCTGTTGAACATGTTCTTGTAGACGCGCGTGCCGCCAAAGAGGAAGATGTCACAATCATCTGTTACGACACCATCAACTAACCCGAGACGAACAAGCTCTGCGCATTGTGCTTCTGCTTCCATGGGTGCGGTAATATATGGAAGACCAAAAAGGCGAAGGAGAGCCTGGCATTCGGTAATCATTATATGTGAGACCTCATCCGCATCTCGACGGTCTTTCTTTTGTTGGTTACGAAGAGCTTTTAGCTCTCTTTCGTATGCGTCTTGATTCTCGCGCTCTGACTTGTTGTTGAGTGTGCTTGCAAATCGAGCATGTTCTTCTGCTTCGATGGCTAATTGAGCAAGAAGTTCTTCGTCATCAGGGTCGCTAAATTCGTCAAAACTATCATCTGCTCTTTCGGCAGGCTGGCGATCGAAAGAGTCCTCGACTAGCATTTGAGGCGCAGCTGCTGAGTCTAAGTTGTCGAGATTATCAAAATTTGTCTCTCCAGTTTCTGGCGATGGCACCTTCTCGGTTGCGGGGAGCATTTCAACATCTTCGAATTCAGCTGACGCAGACCTCGATCTTGAAGGCTCAGCTTCTACTTCATCAACTGGATTATTGGAGCCTGAAGTATTCGGTGATTTGGTAGTGATATCCCCATATTCGCTTTCAGACCAATCAACTACTTCTGCATCGGATTCTTCGGGTTGGGTCATTTCAGATTCCTTCCCGGAAGGCTCTTGCTCTGCAGGTTGTCTGTCTTGTGGCATATCAGTCACAGGAGGGTCGACTCTGACATTCAGTGCAACATCATCCAGAGTCTGTGCTGTAGTTTTGGCTGCCGGAGGAGCATCAATAATTTCGACATCACTGCCATCATCGGAAGATGCAATTTCGATAGGGCCATTATCTCGTCTGAATATGAATTCATCTTCAAGAGCCTTCTCTTTATCCTCCGCATTCAGCTCCTCGTCCAGCTTTCGTTGTTCTCGAACTTGTGATCTAATGTCATCCTGACCTGCCAGCCAAGGTGGTAAGGGTTTCGGAGCATGATTGATGCCGTTGTCGAAACCGCCAGCCAAATCTTCGTCGTTCTCATTGTCGGCTTTCTCAGAGCTCTCAACTTCTTTTTCAGGTTGGGTATTTTTCTTTCCAAATATGGAGGTTCGGAAGTCTAGCTTTTCAAAAGGTAGTGGCCCATTGAAAGGATTCTTAGTGTTCGAAGAAATGGGGGCTGGTTGATGTCGTTTGGTTTGAGGACCTTTTTGCTTTCTTGCTTTCGCAAGCGCTGACTGAAAATCCATATCACTACCACTACTGGCGCTCATCGTCCTTCTTTTTGGTACGGTGGCATTTGCCCGATTATTGACAATATGTGCTACCATTCTACCACTGGAGCTCGCGAGTGGCTTGGGGTCCTGCACGGCCCTTTGCTTGTATTCTGGCATCTGAACATCCTCGAACTCGTCGATCTCATCCGACTCTGATTCATGGTGATGGTTCTTTTGTAGAGATAGAGCAATGGCACGATCTAGGTGCTCTTGTTCATTAAGCTCATCAGAAGCATCGTCCTTTTCCAGAGACATGGCAATGGCTCGATTCAAATCATCTTCCTCTTCATCGAAGATGCCTTCGTTTTGACTAGATGGCCCACCAACATCATCGTCGTCAACAAATAAGGTATCGGATTGATCAAAAGCAGCGGCTGTCGAGCTTTCTCCATTTCTGGAGAGGTAAAGCTGCCGTCTTTGATTTGCGATCTCTTGCGCTTGAAAGCTTCCATAGGTAAGATTCTGGCTTTTGTCTTCTTGCAGCTTCGGCAATCGATTCAAACCCTCTACAGGAACGTCCTCGAACTCATCCTCCGACTCCTCAACCTGTTCATTCTCTTTAGCCTTCTGGTGAAGAGCATCAACATCTATAGGCTGGTTTCTTTCACCCCTTGACTTGTCCACGCTCACAACACCAAGGGCCCAGCCACCTTCTACACCATCATTTTTCACAAGCACGTACTCCCTGTCTCTTTCCCCTGCAATTCTCCCACCACCAACGCCAAACATTCCATCTTCCCCATTCATGCCATTCAAGTTCATCAATCTTTGCGTTAATTCGTTTCTTTCACGGACTCGCTCAATTTGGAACCTGCTGAATGCCATACGATCCGGAAACATGTCCTCTAGCTGTTCCTTGCTCAACCCCATACGCAGTCTGCTCCTCAACCTGGCTGCATTCAAAATGTTGTATCTGTCAACCGCTGGGAGACTCATGAAAAAGTCGCCATTGAAATCGATCTTGCTGAAATCATAGAGATTGACATCTTCGCCATTATGGAACTGTCTTGCATAATCCTCTAATTCCTCGGCGCTCATGATTCTGGGATCGTTTGGCTGGCCCATTCCTTCAATGCCATTATTTAATTCAGGCAGATGGTAGGCATCTGTTTTTCGAAATTTGCGATTTTGCGTCCGCTGCTCTGCGTTCATCCCCATTTCCCCAACATACACCAGTTCTTGGCCTTCTTGAATAGCATCGTCGTCTTGTACATGTGGTCTCAACCCTGCCTTCTCTCGTTCTCGTTCCTTCTTCCGTCTTTCGGCTTCTTCCTCTCCTCTCTTTTGCATCTGGATAGCCAGCAATTTACCCGCCGTTCTCACAGCATCCTCCCGCCTGCCTTCTCGCCTCCTCTTCCGCCCTTGTATTGTCTGCCTTTTGAGAACCGGAGCCCCGCCATCGAACACAAATACAGGTTTGATGCCAAAGTATAAAAGCTTGCAAATCCTCCTGAAGAAACCCACGACATGCGAGTTGCGGAGCGCATTTCCCTCCTTGTCACGGACCGCTTTGAGAAATTGATAGATCCAGATGGAGGCATCTACGGCTAGGCGCTTGTGGTTGAGCGTTGGAAGGGGAGTAGGTCGCGCGCAAGGATGCAGAATAGGCCAGAGGCCAGTGACACCCATATTGGCTTCTTATACGGTATCCCTCTTGTGAGCAATCGTCTTGCTGTTGCCGGGAGAGCCGCTCACGGTATGCTGTTCGAAAAAGATGGTACGCTGGGATGACCAGCAAAGGCACACATGGTGGCCGTTGAAACCGTCTCCCTCCCTCTTCTTCCACTCTTTCGAATAGGCCAGGATATGAGAGCGATATATCTGCCTGTTGCAAACGACGTTGATGACTCCTCGCCGTCGCGTCGCGATTCACTTCAAGGGCCGTGGTTATATTATCGCCTATCGCCGAAAGCCCACGATTTTAGGAAACATGGCAACGATTTCCATTCCGTCCAAACCTAATTGTCCCTCAACCTCAAAATGGATGTAATCGAGTCCAATCCTAGCACCGCTGCCAGTTCCAGTTCCACCGCGATCCTCGCGAACAGCTCTGATTCCCCAAAAAGTATGGAGAAAGCACAAGCGGAAGATTATCTTGCTTCCTTGCTCAATAAGAATCTGCGCGTCACAACTTCGGATTCCCGGATGTTTTTGGGCTTGTTCAAATGCACCGATTCTGTCAGTATCACATACCCTTAGATTGACTATTGCCAAAGATTCGTGGTGCCAAAGATATATTAAATGGGAGCTAACGATCATCGTCAGGATCGAAATGTCGTACTTTCCCAGACATTTGAATATCGAATACCGCCTCCACCAAAAGAGCTCGAGGAAGGCAAGGATCGCGTAACGATGGACATGATGAGTCGATATCTAGGTCTGGTAGTTGTGCCGGGAGAGTACATTACGAAGATTGAGGTCGAAGAGTTCACGAGCCAGATGAAAGGGAAGCAATAGAGAAACGCAGGAGGATGCAAGAACGAGAACGACATCTGCACAGCACCCTCCGATATACTTGGCATGGGGGCATAACGACTCATAACGGCTATATCGGGGCCTTCTGGTTCTGTTGAGTTAGCAGACTCGCCATGCAACACAACCCATTTTGGGAGGAAGATTAAGGACGCTTCAACCTGGGTAAAAGGCCACCAATAAGGGACGTACCTCGGAAGCTCGAGGTCTACGGTCCGTCGGTCTCGGGTAGAAAAATCGGCAGCGACAGCCCGTATCTAGTAGGTCATACCAAACACCTATGGATCTGAAGCAATAGCTGAATTGTGTTTCAAAGAGAAGTATTCTATATTCAATACCGTTTTTCTTAAGCATTTCTTTATTCCAAGAGCCTAGACAGACAAATTCCGAGTGTTATTTCAATGCTATTAGGAAAGTTATCTGTTTAGCATGCTCAATTGCATTGTGCCTTGCTACGTTCGATCAACTGCTTTGTTCCCTATACAAAGCTGCACATATCATTCTCTCTGAGAACAATGCTGGACAGAATTCCATTTCAAATTCATTGAGTATAGCACTAGAACAATGTTCTCAAAATCAGAGTCTCTGGATATAAATACATGTATTCAAGCTCACATTTATGACATTCCTCGTTGCAGACCAGCAGTTCCTTGACAACAAGTTACAACCCACCATTTCAGCAGCCTCACTTCATCAACACAAAAACCAAATCCGCAAACATATCTTCGTCCTTCAAGAACAATACACATACTTCAGATTTCGCATCGGAAGTGAAAATGGACACACCATCGATCGATTCTGTCTTGGCCGCAGCTGTGGCTGTGCGCCAGAATCTCCCGACAATGTGTTTCGAGTCTCCATAGAATTTCGCATCTCTGAATTCCTTCGTGGACAGACACCTCAAGATTTAAGCGTGGGTGAAACCAGGGGAGAATCTCAGAGTGACCTTTCTCCAAAGCCTAAGGCTTTCACGACAGAAGCGAGTCACGAAGAGTTTCTAAAGCACGTGTCCGAAACACTCGAAAATTCTGGGATTCCATCCATTACAAAGCACGAATCGCTGCCCGAAAGTCAGGTGGCCAAGTCCAAGCTCTGGCTTGTTAACGGTCCCGAACATTATCATTGCTGGGACCTACGTTTTTTTTTCGACCGATACAGAGCGGTACGCCAAGTTTACCCTCTTATCGCCTGTGAGCGCTTGTAGTACCGATGCGATCCAAGCTGCCGCAGAGGTTGTCAAAGTTCTCAACCAAACCTATAAATTCAAGGATGGGGAACTACTATCTCCCCATGACAAAGAAGGAATTCTCGCATTTCGGGTCTTCATTGGAAAGGGCCGTGACAAGATCTTCTCACTTGACGAGATGAAGAACCTTTCAGCTACAATCTGGACATTCGAAAAGGTCCTTGATACCATCCATCCATCATACATGGTCCGGACCCACTCAACCCAGGAGATGGAACATAATTGTGATCTTTATTGGGAAAAATTTCCTGACGGAGAAACGTGGACCCCTGCAAAGGCACTTGATAGGATTTTCAAATCCAAGGATGTTGAGGAAGTGGTAAATTGGACTAACCATGAGGATCCATGGTTTTCTCTGGCTTATTGGGCCTGAGACTTTAATGCCTATAACCAGGATGAGCCTTTAAAAATGTTCGAGTTCAACCAGCATGAGGCAATCCCTGATCCCGAAAAACTGGTCAGTTGGGTCAAGGTCTGCATAGGACTTGTTGACTTCGCCAAAAAAGTCAATTCAGACGACCTGAAGAAATTTCTTCTTGAGCATCATCGTAACCCCGACCAAATATCGCTGGACGTATTTTTGAGATACATTGATCTTCTTGAGCAGGCAGATTATTACCGCGGCAAGACTTTTGTCCACGACTATGATATTTGCTGTCGATAATGCCACTGGCATTATGCCAAAATATGATTAGGTGGCGACTTATATTCGTAAGTCAGCTACATAATTGAATGGTTCTCAATCGGCTATTCAGCCCAAAAAAATAGTGGCATTCTTGATTTCGCTCTCTGCTTGTTTCGCGAGTTGTTCAGATAAAGTCTATCTGGCAACCTAACCCCCCCCCCGCAAGCTTACACAATAAATATATTAAAAATTCTTCCACTCTAAAATTGCTTCACTCTTCACTGTGATTTAAATCTTTTTCTTTTCAATTTCTGCGATTCGATTTCTCTTTGTTGTACTTCTCCATTGCGTTTACTGACAATTGATTGCGACTTGAAAAACATCCAAGCCTCCGCTTTTTTCGTTATTACAAACATATTCGGGTGATTAATTATTTTTTGACAACTGCATAGTTCTCATATCTACAAGAAAAATATGCTCAGTCTAAGACATCTCATTTCTAGAGTTGACTTAGTCTCGCCATTTCATTGGACGTACGTTTACGGAATAATTGAAAACAAAGAACCTTTATGAACGAGAATGTTTTAAACTCATTGACTTGTTTTGATTTGGACTTTCGAAGTTACATGAATATTTTCAATCACTGAGTTTATAAATAGACAAACATCTGTGCAAGAAAATGAATACAGCTGGCTTTCAAAACCCTCATGCGCCCGGGTTTCGGTTTGAAATCGGAACAAAATACCGCGACGTCAATGTTTCTTTCAGCAATGGCTACTTCGGCGCTGACAACGATGGTTTAGAAAATGTCCCTTGACTTGGCGATGTTGTTGTGCCGACGACACTGGTACTTAGGGGTGGTACTGAGTTTGCTAGCAAGATATACCGAAAAGCTGGACCGGATCTTCTAAGAGAACTCGACGAACGCTATCCTTCTGGAGGGGCACATGGCAACATTTACCTCACCGACGGACATGATGCCTACTCTTTTGCATTCAATTTGCTACACGCGCCTATTCCAGACTCCAACGAAGCGGCAACAATTCAAGAAAAAGTGTTGGCTATGAGCCAGCTGCGCTCTACTTACGAACAGGTTTTATACTGGAGTCACAAGTTCGACAGGGGGTATATATGCTTTCCGAGTCTGGGGGGCGCTTTCAATTTTCCCAGGGAGGAATCCATTATTGTTGTTCTTACCATGTTACAAGATTATATCGATCGCTTCGGGGAAGGAGGGGAGGGATCTGGGCCTATTAACTTCACGGAAAAGAACTTCTACTTCCATGTGACTGGAATTAACGACCCAGATGCAGCAATATTTCAGAGGCTACTTCCGTAAATATCCATCTTCGATCTGATATACAAGCTGCTAACATATGAATAGCCAAATCTTGCCAGAAGACCTCCCGAATGGAGCTCCAGCTCCTCGTCCTATTCTTCCATTCCCCCCTGCTTGGCCTAGTCCTAGGGATAATTAATTCCCCGAAGAAGACCTTGAACAGCAACAAGATGTACCAGAGGCTGTTCCCCGGCCACCGCCTCCACAAGGGAGACCGCAGTGCGCGGGCTACACTGCAATAGGGGCTCCGTGCAAGCGGCTGGCTCAGAAGGGCCGCAACTTTTGCCGTCTTCACCTCCTAGCCTGACAGGACAACACTTCTCTGATGTACGAAAGGCCTGAACTTCGTTACGTCGGCGAGGTTTAGGTAAATCCTATTATGGTTCTTCAAATGCAGAACCTTCGGATTTTCTTCTGTTGGCTTTGAAAACTCGCCGTCATCTCTTTGTGTGTCCCAAACCAATCTGAGTCTGACTATTACCAAATTATGCTTTCTAGCCAATCCCCTGGGCCCTCCGTAATAAAGAAATTACTGATCGTTTCCACGAAAACAAGTTCTTTAATTCTGTCCCTCAATTTCGCGCTTTCCTAGAGGCACAAAGTCACTCCTTTCTAAAGCATAAAGACCAAAATATTTCGAATGGCAGTACAGTAGACTTCGATTCCGGTGTCTTCTTTGTACACTCTCTTGAGTTTTAAATACGCCACACTTAGATTAGCACTAGAATAATTATGGTTAGTAGTATTCTTTGTTAGTATTGTAGCCTCAGATTAGCCGCCGCCGCCTTTGGCGGTGGTCAACATTGCAGCCTGAGGACATAGACAACAGCTCAAGTCAGCATTGCTCGCGCCTGCCACAGAATCTACACAGTCTCTAAGATTGCTACAGAGTAAAATTCGAAATCGGCTTCAGGCCCGAACACTGAATGATTTTATGCTGACCCACATTTCTATGCACACTAGCACAATTATGGCTAGCTGCAATTCAGACCCTGTATTCGCTTACTCCTCCTGCTATAAAGCAAAGGATAGCGGACATCGGCTGAAATAGCGCTGGCACGAATGTCGTCAGCAAAGTAAATTTAAGTTACTCCTGGTGCTCTAGAAACGGCTAGTAGAGCGCTGGCACCATTTAATCGGCTAGCAATGGGCACATTCTGGCTCCTTAAATTGTGTTATTTACTTTGTGCCTCCCTAAAAGCCGGACTGAGATACAGTACCTACTGTACGCGCTCTACATTGTGAGCAGCCTGATAAGGGATTGGTTCTACTATAACACTAATCGAGATACGCCTTTAGCGACCGCAGCAAATCATGGCTTAATCCCGCATGAACTTCGATATAGCACTGGCAGCCTTGTCCTTCGACAATGTTGTTGTAATGTGTCCTCACCATTGTGAGTCGGGCTTGATATATCGATATTGAGAAATCTGGCTCGATAGAGTTGGATTTTAGATGTTAGGAGGTAAGTGTTCGGTGACTTCGTTTCTTTTCAAATAGGAAAGGTTCATTGCGTGTCGATCTGTATTGAGAATTGATCAAGTACATAATAAAAAATAACAAGCATCTTATAAAAACTAGGAGGTAATACTAACTAACAATCTGTAGAGCAAATCATGTAAGACCTAAATAAGTCACGGCAGACCTCGCTGCTACCGCCTTACGGGCGCCAATCCCCAATCCGCACAATTCTCCCTCTCGCCCCCCGGCCAATTTTCTTGCTGCCCTCCGCTGCCCGATTGATCCCCCCATCAGCCAAGAGATTCTTGCTTTTCAGCTCAGAAAATTTGTGATTGTCCTTTAGGTGCTGGTGCATCCCGCCCTCCGTATACCTGTCCACTTCATCGTCTCTAAGTGACCCATCATAGCAGATCGGGCAATATAAAAAATGCTTAAGATCTTCCCTCCCAGTGTTACTATAGGCTACTCCATCAACAACTGGACGGCCTGAAATTAAATGGTACTTGTAGTATTCCTCTTCAATTGCCGGGTAGTGGATATCGCTTTCCTTGGGTGAGATCAAATGGGGCTCAGGGGGGCGGGATCCACCTAAGCCCCGAGGGGCGGTAGCGTACCCGCAATCACAATGCCAGGCCCAGCTTCCCCATTTCTTTTCCAGCCGGGGGTTTGTACCAGCCCTGCAGATTCTGAATACGGGATCCGAAGAACTCGTAGAAGTTCCGGCCGAAGTGGTTGCTTGCGAGGGACCAGTAAGTAGGCACGAGCCACTCAGAGGCCTAGCTTGTGCTATACGCTGATATTGCTGTGCCAAAGCAGACACGACTCCCATCCTCGTATCCTCAGATGTCGAATATATGGTGGGCAGACTCGGCAAGACGAGGGCAAAAGAGGAGTTCGACTCGGTCATCATCGTTATGATGGTATGCTGTAGCTTAATCACGTATCCAGTCAACTCGGCTTTCGCTCTGTCTAGTCGAGAAATCAGCACAGCTCAATTACGTAGAGTTCAACAAAGGGCCGGAGTCTATCGTGCAGGGAAGTAGAGACCGAGTAGATTACTTCCTGCTCACCGCTAAAGTGTCAGAGCAGAGAAGCTTCAAACTCACCATCGCCAACAGCAAACTCACGCCCTAGCCTCGCAAAATGACCATCGTATTCCCTCTGCACAGTCGTCCCACCAATTGTCAAAGACCGCTCCAGATTCTGGTTCTGCGCGTTTTCCAACCGCTCTCTCCGTTTATCTCTCCAAGAGCGATATAGAGTGACTGACCCATTAAAGGCTTGCACAACGGCGGCTACGCCTGCGACGATCTCGATACCTGACATTTCTTTATCAAGGGGCGGTGGAGGTGCAACGCTTGTCAGGCGAGGGAAAGCCAAGATGGGTTTAATAAGAGATAGATTGTTATTTCATGGAGGATGGGGAAGAGGTGAGACTCACAACAGAGCCTCAACTGAACGGGATTCGCCGATGTCTTGAAGCCACAATCACGCCCGATGTCGTGATCTCCTAATCAGAGGACGCCAAAAGAGATATCGAAAGAAGAAGTGAGGAAATGAAAGATGTCAACCACTCGGTTCAAACTCCTTAATCTGGCTACAAAGATCTTACAGTAGTAACCAAGCTCGAAATGGAGATGAGAACGATGAACACGAGGATCGCGGGTGAGACTTTCTTCAAAGAGAAAGCCATCGACTTGTGATACCAAAAATTACCCCGCTATACCCCGCTATACCCCGCACTTGGTAGGTGTCGTTCTCCAGTCTGCCTCCCACTTCCGTTCAAAAAACAAAGATATTTTCTACACGCATACACCACCCTGTACAGTATATCACCCCTCACTCATTCCTTTTCTGCTCGCCTTCCCTGAATACCACTCACCAATCCTCCCAAATCCTCTCCGGAATAACCGTCTCATAACCGCCCAGTGGCCCATCGCACTCTTCTCCTGCCACCCCCTAAATCTCTCCGTATCATTCCTCGTCAAGATTCCCCCATCTCCCTCTTCCAACGCAAAAATACTCTGAATCAACCTCATGCTCCGGCAACAAAAACTTCTTCCTCACTCCACCTCCAAGAATATCCTCCTCATTCGGCTTCGAACAACTCATGTTATATTTTCACCACGAATAGGGCTGCCCTTTTACGATATGTCCTCTCCTACGAGATGTTTGAGGTGTCTAATATATATAGTAACAACTCTATGATTTAATATATAAAGATTATATATAGGCTGCTTCTACGATAATCAGCCTACTTGTCACGACCCGGGGTCATGTGACGAGTCACATGACGCGATCCCACGATCCAAGGGTCCGAGTAAGCGCTTCGGATCATAGGATCACGGGATCCCTTGCTACCACCACCTATATAGTGTTACAGCTCTGCAAAGGCACGAGGGCCCTGACGTCACGTAGGGACGTATTTGCAAGAAGGTGCTGTATTCACGAAGAAACTAAGCTAAGGAGAGAAGAAGGAGAGGTGGCCCTGAAGGGGCCTTATATACAGGAGGTGAGTCTAGCACGGACTAGGACACGTGACAAGGGGGGGCGCGTCGGGGGACGCGTCAGGTAAGGGGGACGCGTCAGGTGAGGGAGACGCGTCAAACCAGGTCTGTGACAGCTTTATACTAATTTTTAAGAAGTTTTATAAATAAAACTACTTAAAAATCAATAAGAAGCCTATATAATTATAGCCTAAGGTAGCTATCCTTACTTAGCGACCCTCGAGTAAGTGCCTTATATCGCTCTTACAGCCTTAGATATCTATACGCAATAGTCTAAGAACGCTAAAAAATCGTGATTCTTGGCCTTCAACTTTAATAGTTAATAACTTAATAAGAAACGCTCTGATTTAGACGATTTTTAATCGAGGATATAGCGCCACTAATATACTATAATAATCGTTATACAAGCTAGTCCGTGTAGGCTAGTTCTAAGGCGATTTGACTAACCTCTATCGAGGGCCTCGAAAGTGGCCCGTGCCACATAGAGGTTGCCCTGGTCAGATGGAGGTTGGGCAACTTCTACGCAAAGGTAAAGCAGGGTTTAAAAAAATAAGGAATACGTTTTAGGGCATTGGATAATTTAGCTCCTGCTTGCGCGGCGTTAGGAGGTAAGCATTTCCCTCCATAACTAAACATCATTTTCGTTAATGATATCTCACACCCAGAACACTGCGATTCTACAACTTAACTCTACTGCTGCTTTGTCGACTGGACCACCACGGTATTTTGCCATACCACCAACGGCAAGAATGGGACGTGTATTGCATACGACCCTAAAGAACCTGACGACAATGGCACGCCGCTTATTAGTGGGGGAGGAAATCCTAATGGTTTTGGGGGTGCTGATAATGGTGGATCAGGTATTTATTCCCCCCCCCCTTCTGTGAGTGACTGCACTGCTGATATTGCTGCTGTATATTATAGAGGAAATCCAGGAGGGAATTGTGATATTTTGAATTATTGTGATTGCTATCCAGGTGATAGTCCTTGTTTGGAGGCTGGCGGGGGACTGGATCCTGGACCTAGGGATGGGTGTGATGATGGTGGTTGTGAAGGGGAATCTTGCTGTGGCGAAGAAATTTAAGTTTGTGATGTGGATCCTGGTGATGGTGATGGGGGTGATGAGGAGTTTGTTGTCCCTAAGCACTTGGCTATTCGTGCTACTCCTCAGCCAGAATCTCCTGTTTGTGCTCATTTGGGTGGTAAGTCAAGTTCCGAATTCTCCTCGCTTAATTTGTTTTGCTGATACGGTTTGATAGCACATTGTGATTCCACAACCGGATTGTATTGTTGCGCTCAAGCTTTTCCTACGTTTGCCATACTACTCATGGAAAAAATGGGACTTGTGTACAGTATCTCCCGGTACAAACTTCAAATCGCACCATGCCTTCAGGGGGAGGAAATCCGCTTGCTTCTGGTGTTATAAGTGGTGGGATAGGTATGTATAACCTTCTATGTCTTATTTTGTTTCATTTTCTTCTCCAAACTAACATACCAACCAGCCGACAATCCAGGCGGAAACTGCGACAGTCTCAATTACTGCGACTGCTACCCCGGCGACTCGGTTTGTACCAGCGGAGGCTGTAAACACTCTCTCTCTGACGGATTCTGCAATGATTGTTATCCGAATAGCGACTACTGTGGCGCAGGCTGTCTCTCGGATGATGGAGATCTGTGTGGGGGCCCCGATATTTATTGTGAGGACAGAGGCGATTGTGGAGACGGGTGTTTGTGGTGGGAAACGGAGGGGTTATGTTGTAAGGCGGAGGACTATGTGTGTTGTCCGGATGGATATGAGGAGAGTGGGGATGTGAATATTTGTTGTGATTTGTGTTGTGATGGGAGTTGTGGGAATGATGGGGGGAAAGGTGAATACTGGTACACCCGATGTGATGATGATGATGATGATGATGATGATGATGATTGTGGAGATGGGGATGATGGGGATTCTTGGGTTCCGTGTGGGGGTTGGGTTGAGGGTGAGGGGAAGTAGCAGTGTTGTGATGGGTGCGGGGGGTAGCTACTTTTAGATTACTTTTGGGGTTACGGAGCTCACTCAGACGGCTCAACGAGAGCCTCAAGTCCGAGGCTTGATTAACCTATGTTTCCTATTTACGACTAGCCGTTCCGTAAACAAAACTCAAAGTTAACGTTGCAGGCCTTTTTTTTTAGCGACGATACTTTATGAGAGGTTAGTTTTTCTTAGGGGATAAAGCAGTTATTCTCAAATGATTACAGGAAAAAATGGTTATTTACTGTTGTTTCAATCTTACTCATATAATCAAAAATCAGATTATTTAATTCAGCGAACTAACTTAGAACAATCGCTGACTTTCCACGATCTACTGGCGGCGTCGCTAAGAATGCCAAGAGCGAATGCCCTCTATTTCTTCGCTTCTTTCTCAATCTCCTCCATCCTCCTCTCACTAACACCAAGCGACTGCGCCAAACACCACCACATAGCACAACAACAGGTAGCCAGCAAATCCCTCTCTTCCCTCCCCACCTCCCCTAGAATCTCCAACCGATTCCCGCTCCGTGATATCGCAACTTCCCTTCCCTCCCCATCCTTCCATTTATGCGCATTCCCCCATTCGCTTACCGAAGCCGAGTACAAAAGCCTTTTAGAACCATGGTAGTGGTGCCAAACTTTAATTCGGACTGCAAGACAGCCGATCTGCAGTTCCAGATGTCCGGGTAATGTAGAGCGACATTTGCCGTAGATGTCGACTTGGAAGGGGAAGACGAGGGGGACTCGAGTCATAGAGTAGATTTCTTGGTCCCTGTTTGAATTGGGTCGTTTTCCTGGCACTACTCGAGAAATAGTGAGAGTAGGGCTACGGAGGTAGATTGGTCGAGATATCTGGTATAAGGCAGTTGCTGGTGGTGTGGTTGGGAGGATGAGTTGGCCGTCGAGATATAATTCTGATGTGTTTTCTTTTTTGGGAAGAGTGTTATTGGACTGTTCATTATCACAGTTCCCAACATCGGAAGGAAGATCGAG
>JAAMPI010001416.1:0-14680 GCA_013054445.1 Cudoniella acicularis | reverse complement strand
TGCCTGTCGCGATTTCAGTAGGAGTATGGCCAAAACGCGCGGCATATGCGATCCCTCCTCTATGGTACGGAGAGAGATACATATAAGGTTGTCGATTGCCAGAGCTAGGACCGAGAGGATTGCGTTAAGGTGGCATTTTAGTGTTGGATATGTAGGATGGTTGGGGGGAAGACGCGTAAAAACGCGCTTTTAAAGTGGTTTCGGTTAACAGCAGTTGCGCGTCACTGTAGACCCTACCCACCCGCAGGTGGGTAGTACCCGTGGTGGGTAGCCCGCGGGTAATAGGTACTACCCACTACCCATCACGCAGCCTATCCATGACTAACCGAGAAGCCGGACGCAAAGGCTAGCTCCGTGCAAGGCTTTGTCTCAGTGAATATTACATTGGTGTTCCTATACGGAGTACTCCGTAAAAGTACTGACTGTCTTGCTCATCGAGATCTCTAAGGTTCAATTGAAGCTCCTCGATGCTTCTGAATGGTAGAGTTGGGCCAATTTGGGGGCTGGATGGCCGAAAGGCGCTTTGCTGCGGATGGTTAATAAGAAGCGCAGAAGAGGCGATAATTTCGATCTATCGAGCTTTAAAGGAAGAGCAATTAGCATAGGAATGAGTGCTCATAATAGCCCTGTTATACAAAGTCCAATGTAGAGAGATGTTACGCCTTGGAGAACTAGGTCTTAAAGGACTGTAGATGCTAGCAAGATTGGTGCAAATAGTTGCCCAAAGAGGGTTGAATTTCAGGGGATGACAGATACTAATGATGGCTTGATGCATATGAGCATCGAGCAATCAAACTCAAATAATTCCTGTATTTTATAACATGACAACTGGCGCTCTGTAGCTCATGGTACTATATATCCAAAGGTGAATAATCAAGCATGACTGTTCCCTAACATCGCTCCACCCCAACCCCCCTTCTGCATATCATTCGTGCGTACACCATCTCCCCCTCCAATCATCTCATTCCTCTTTAGAATCCTCGCCTGGCGTTCTTTCTCCTCTTTCTCCGTTCTCGGGATATCCAACTTGTCCTCCTCCCACTTTTCTCTGAGCTCACGGCCGAGTTTGGAGGATTCAGTGCCGGAGGGGCCGTCGAAAATGGCGGATAGTATTTTTTCGCCGAGGGAGCGCTTGTTAGACTTGGAGGGGTTCAAGGGTTTGAGGTCTGAGGTAGAGGATTCGGGGCCTGCGTGGGAGGCGGACATTTTGACCAGATATTTGATAGTTGATATTCAGTTATATTGCTTTGAAATTGTGGAGGTGACTTTGATGAGTTGATTCTGTGATGTCACCTGTTAAACCCCTCTTTATACGTGAAGTGTACAGTTTGCCTGTGACGTAGTAAGCCTGCTTGACAGTGTTGCTGTTGGAAGGCGCAGTAAATATCCTGCTGTCGATGAAACATCATAACTGGACGCATGACGGTGCTGATCATGGGATATTAGTTTGTACGAATGAGAAGAGGGATACCGTATTAATTTGTATAACTTACGTTATCAGTTGCGCTATTAACTTGCCTGTGACGTAGTAAGCCGGCTTGACAGTGTTGTTGCTGTTGGAAGGCGCAGCAAATATCCTGATGTTGATAAAACATCATAACTGCATGCATGTGTCACGACCCCGGATCATGTGACTAGGTTACCTGATCAGTTTTAAGGTTCAGCGGTTCAGGGTCACGTAGTATGAACGTCTGAATTACTGAACTCGGACCACCACCACCTATATAGCTATATAGTTTTCCTATGTTAAAGCTTCGAGTTCAACTTACTTCTTGAATAGAAGATAACATTCTACTGGGATCTGCTTGACACTTCAACGACGACTAAACCAACGCCTCACGTGATATAGATATACCACGTGACCATAGAACGTTATAGTATGACGGTGCTGATCATAGGATATTAGTTTGTACGAATAAGAAGAGGGATACCGTATTAATTTGTGTAACCTACGTTATCATTTGCGCTATTAATTTACCTTAGAAAAGAGGGGGCTTATATTGTTTGTTTTATTTAAAGATTATTTTCTGCGTTTACCTTCCCACCTTATAGAGAATCCTAACAGCCAGGGTTTTTAATCTCCTATCCTTCTAAGATTTTACTCCTTGAATATAAAAAGATAGCTTTTGTAAGTAGAAGGAATAAAGAATGGTAAGAAGAAAATAATACATGTAGAGGTAGAAAAGTAGGTCTAGAACGACATAAAAGCAGCGTGGAAGGCTTGATTACAGTAGAGTGTAAATTAGAGAGTAGAAAAATTGCCCTCAACCTGAAACGACACAAATATGCCTTACGGCTGGAAATTCACAGAAATCCGCCTTAGGATCCCAATAAAAAGCAACTATATATTCCCAACAAGGAAAGTGGTTCAGATTGTTCCTCTCTGAGTGGTTCATCGCGGAGTTTGTTGGGTTGGCGTTTCGGCTTCTGCGTCACAACATAGCATAGCCTCGATAGAAAAGTTGAAACGCCAACTGCAGCATCAGCTATATCCTGGGAAACACGTACAAACAGGTAATGAAGATACCTAGTAGGAATATCGAACAAGAAGGTGGAGGCATAGTAATATCACTGTTATTTTGAGGTTTCTAGGGCAGTAAAGAAAGTTGCTGGAACATCTATTTAAGCCAACCGGTCCTCCCCTCTTCAAGTCAAGAAACCATATTGAGATCCACAAACAGCCTTAAACACTCAAATAAAGAAAAATTACACCAACTCCACAACCAGGTCAGTTTTCACTTGAAGCTTTTCAGACTTATAGCAGCATTTTTAACTTTGAACAAGAATTCTGACTTTTTCTAGTATCAATCACTCAGCCATGCTTTCCTCGCGCGGATTGATCACTGTCTTTACTACAGCAATTTTTACCTCTACTATCGTCTCAGGAAGAACCTTCAAACTACACAAAAGACTCGATTACGAAGACTGCAGCGACTTGGGACCCACCGGAAGCGATCAAAACCAATGTCTCACTGGAGATACTGGGACATGTACCCTGACACTCCTGACCACCCTGCCTGCTTTCTCCGACGACACCGAGGCAGGTATTGCCATCTTCGATAGCAGTTGCAACCCTTTGGCCTGCTATTACGCTGGCGCAGAGGATTGTGATAGTACATCGAACCTCGATACTAGCGCACGTGGCTTGCCGTTCGATACAACTCTTACTTTGGCTGGATGCGATATTACTGGTGATTCTCCTCCAAGCTTTGTATATGACGGCATAACTATAAATACTTGCTTTGCGGAGCAGGATAATACTGGATTGGCTGGAGGGTATGCATATAGATGCCCCTTCACTTGCGTCCCGTAGTTCAAACGTATCCTCTACCTTCATTAGATACTTAAGAAAATTAGGAAATTGTGGACTTGGTTGTTATCGCATATAATGCTTCCGCTTTTCTTCAAGTGATACACCTAATACTGGCAAGTGCATTGAATGTCTGATGGTAGGTGTGAATTTATCGTTTGTTGATCGACATCTGCTTGTGGTTTTTCTAGCGTACGAAGATTGTAAATATCTTCTTTGAGGCAGTCTCCATCGTCTCGTCGTCGCTGCATCTCCTCACCAGTCACCCACTTCGCTCGGCGGCGGGCTCTGGTCGACGTGACCTTAACCGTACGACTCGGCTCCCATTCCATTCAGTCGTCGTGGGTCGGGGAATTGCTTTAGAGGCATCATACAGTGGCCCTTAGCTTGTCGTCGGTGTTTATACCCTACAGAAGCTAAAGATCCAGCACCGCAGGAGCTAAGATCCAGAGGGGGTGTACGTAATCTACGTTTTTTCGGAAAACAGGGGTTGGACTAAATAATGGACCAGGGTTAAAGAATGCTCCAAACAACAGATCACTTCGTACAACCCCCATAAACCTCGAAATACTTAAGTTTTATCGCTTCGTGTAAAAGTAACGCGACTTTTAGCTATACGGACCTCGTGTCACCTCATCCTCACGCTTCTTCTCTTTCAGGAGGTATTTACCTTCGGTTTTCCTCTCCTTTTACCCGCTACCGGTTCCGGACCATCTCTGGCAGTATATTACCAAGGACTTTAAGTCTATGCCTACTAAGAAGCATGGGTTTGATATAGTATTCGTAGTAGTTGTCCGACTAAGAAAGCAGGCTATCTCAGAGCCTTGCCACAAGACGGCCATAGCAGAAGACATGGCCCAGATGGTTATTAAGAATGTCTACCGATATTACGGAGCCCCACAGTCGGTTGTCTCGGATCGAGAGCCCCAATTCGTCTCTTTATTCTGCAAGGAGTTCTGCCAAATTCTAGAAATCCAGAGAAAGCTATCAACTGCCTTCCACCCGCAGACGGCCAAACCGAGATCATGAACCAGTACATGGACCAACGGTTACGACCATTTGTCAACTACTATCAGGACAATTGGTCAGAGTTGCTTCTCTTGATGGATTACGCGCAATTGACGCTCCCCCATAACAGCATTGACATGGCGCCGTACGAGCTACTAAACGGTCGGCTATCACGAACCTCCTTCGACTGGGACATCCCTGCGGCCGCCACGGTGCAAGAACGACTATGCCAAGATAAGGCACAAGACGTGGCGAAACGAATAAAGGCTGCCATTGACAAGGGCAAGAAACTTATGGCCAAGGCGCAAGAAAAGAAAGCGCGCGATGTAAACGCTCACCGCCGCCTAGTTGATTTCAGTGTTAGAGACAAAGTCTGGGTATTAACTAAGAACTAGAAGACGCAACGATCCAACTGTAAGCTGGACCATCAGATGGCGGGACCCTTCGAAATCTTACGACAGGTCGGTCACTCGTACAAAGTCAAGCTCCCAGAGACAGTGAAGGTCCACAATGTATTCTCTCCATACCGCTTACGGAAAGCGGCAGACGGCCCTTTGCCTGGCCAGACCAACGAACCGCCACCGCCGATTATTGTGAACACCGACCAGGAGTGGGAAGTACAGTAAGTGCTAGCTTCAAAGCTTGTAGGGAGACGCCTTAAGTACAGGGTACAGGGTACAGTGGATAGGATATGACGAAGACCTGGAGTGGTACCCTGCATCGAACTTCAAGTACGCGCCACACAAGCTGAAGGAGTTCCACCTATGCTACCAAGACCAACCTGGGCCCCTAAATGACTAAATGAATGGCTGCAAGCTCACGAAGCAGGGAAGGATGATTATGAGGAGCTGGGCGACGATACACCACTACCTGTACGCTTGAGGGCAAGCTTTTTTCGAGCGGGAGGATAATGTGACAGTTCTGGCGGAATGTCACGTGAACCCTTCCCTTTCACACCTCACTCTTAATTGGGATTACGCCCTCGCTTAGCTACCCACTATGTATGTTAGTCGTACTACGAGAGAAGTTTCTTCTTCTTCTTCTCTCTTTAGCTTAGAATTCTCAATAAGACAGCATTCTTGCAAGCGTCTCCCTCGTGAGACACCTTTTGCGGAGCCGTCACATCTAGCGCCTATGCAAATCAACACCCTGTAACCCACGTTGAACTAGATTAAATAGTTTAATGTGTCAGGGATAGCTAGTGCCCGGGTTAGTTGTTGTTCTGCTATACTAGTTAATGATTCTTAATGGGTTTGGTAGAGTTCTAGAGGGGTTAGGGTTGTTAGGGTTAACTCGATTAACGTCGAATTCGGGTTTTTGTATACATAGAAGTTCACCGTCACCGTCACACCAAAAAAAAATCCCTATTAGTGTTTAGTCGCTTGATTTTTGCGAGGGATAATTAATGTTAGGGCGAAACGAAACAAGCTGAAAGAACCGACGCAAGGGCTGAGAAACGCTCGAGACCAGGGACAGGTAGAAGAAAAGAAACCAACGTCACTTCTTCTCCACGTCGACAAACCCCAAGTACTGCTCAACTAGCTCCTTCACCGTCTCCTCAAAGGATATGGGCTTCCAGCCAAACGCCTCATCCGTCTCTCTGGTATCTAACCTCCAAGGTCTCAATGCCATGCTGCCTTCCAACTTCAAGATTCCTTTCTCTACGGCTTCTGGAAAGTTCCTCTTAACAGCCTTCTCCGTGTCCTCCCAGCAGATCCCCTCCGGAACATCCGAGCTCAAAATATAGTCTCTATTCCCCGGGACAGATGATTTCAAGCCGTCGATATGCGCCCTCGCCACATCGTCCACATGTACCGTTGCCCCATTCATCTCAGGCATTTTGACCTCCATGAGCGCACCCAGCACTAACCCACGAGAGCTTGTCATCAATTCCTGAACATTGGTAGCCAGTTCATCTGGCCCGAAAACCATTGTGGGCAGGAGGTTCACCAATTCAAAGCTCGGCTTCTCTTTCTCCATGAATTCCTTTGTGGCGATGCGCGAGAGAGTTTTGGATGTAAAATAAGCTTCCATTGCCGAGGAAGGTTTCGCAGGTTTGGAGTTGATGTCGGCTGCAGTGAAGAGTGTGAGGTCTGGGATGGGAGGGGCAGGACCGAACATCCAGGCGAAGGAAACGAGGGTGATAGCTGAGGAGGTAACGACTACCCGTTTGACTGAGGGAGTGCGGTAAGCGGCGTTGAGGACTGCGAGGGTCGTTTTTATGGCAGGTGAGATGATATCGCGGTCGTAATCATCGGTCTGGGGTAGGTTAGCTTGTGTTCGATGGGGTGGATGGCAGAGGTTTACCTCATTTGCAAGTGGGGACGCCAGGTGAAGAATCCCAGTGACACCGCTCTTAAGGTGAGGATCGAAGGAGTCTGTTTTTGAAAGATCCGGAATGAAGACCCATTGGAGATTCTTGATATGGGGTGCGACACGACAGTGGGACTCGAGCTTTTTCGCCTGTTCAGCTTTCCGGATAACAGCGCGGACTTTGAATCCACCTTCAAGAGCTAGAATCAGTGTCTTAAATCCAATGTATCCAGATACACCAGTGATCTAGGAGATGTGAGCAATCGTTCTTGAACGCCGCTCGAGAGGGAGGCTTACGAGAATGAGATCTCCTGCCATGATAAATTGTGATGAAGAAGTATCGATGATATTTTTCAAAGTTAAGATGAGCTTGGTAGGAATAAGACGAATGGAATTTGTGGTGTTGGTGAATGATGATAGTTATTGAGTGATAAAGTGAATGACAGAAGGGAGGGTTGAATGCTATCTTAAATACACTTGCAAGGACATTTGAACAGGACAAAAATATCCGCAGATTAAACAATAATGATGCAATGGGATCCTAATTGCACTAAAAATAGTGATGCTTGGGGAACTTCACCGTCGGAAGTCTGTGTTGGTGGAAAAGCGACACGGAAAATCGACAAAACGCCACAATGGACGATCGGAGATAACGAGCCCCTGAATCGACGGCTTGGAGCTACTTGCTACATCGCACCGCCGTTTTCTATCAAGGTGAAGTGTTAGAGAAGAAAGGAAACACCTTATCCAAGACGATTGAGACTGGATTCAAGTCGGTTCGATGAGATCTTGATGAGGTTGTAGAAGAGAGAAGTTGTGAGGCCCTTAGCGGACTTCAGGTCTTGGCGGCGGGATTGAGATCTGACTAATTAATCAGTCTAACCGAAAGAAGTATGGCATTGTGCACCAACGACTGCCATCACTCATCAGGCTTCATCTCCGTGTACAATAGCTTTTCCGAAAGTCCTTGCATCCTCCATGGCCGGACTGCTCCAGCCTGGGTCTATCACCGACGTGTCGAAAAGCCCATATGGAGTCAAAATGGATCCACCCCCCGAGATAGCCCCTGCAAATCCCGGTCGGCAAAACGACACTGACTCCGGGCCGTTCCTCTGCGAGATCTGCTCTAAGGCGTTCACAAAACGTTAGCTTCCCTTGTTATTCTGGCTTTTGTTAGGTATTCCGTGCAGCCCCACGGCTGACAACCTTCTAGGGCCATCACGAAACCGCCACGTGCTGTACTGTCGCAAGAAGTTAGGGGACAATCTCCCAGTATTAAGAAAGTCATGTGCGGCGTGTCGAAAGGCCAAGGTAAAATGCAATTCAGAATTCCCACGATGTCGTCGCTGCATAGACAAAGATCTGGTTTGCGTGTACGAGTTGACTCGGCGGAGTGAGAACTTGGCCCAGCAGCCCGCATCTCCACCGCGGAATGAGCCAAGGTCTGATGGTATAATGCTTGTCGAGACTTCGAAACTAGGAGGTCAAAACGAGATCTCGCGGGGCACCTCTCCGAGTTGTAACAATCAGGCTTTGTTCAACTCAAACGTCGACCATTCAAGAGCCTTGGCCGTGGTACCGGATCTTTTGTATCAGAACACCGCATTCGAGTGGGAGCCTGATGCTGGGTGTGTAGAAGAACTTGAAGGTTCCGATGTTGGTGCCAATTCGTATTCCAATAGCTCGGGCAACGATTTCTCCCTCGACTGGTTCTCGTCAGGTCCTCTACCAAGCCTAACCCTCGAGTCAACATTCTCAACGCCGGCAGACTGCATGTTCCACACTCCCTACCTGGTCCTCCGGCCGATGGATTATGACCACTCATCTCAATCCACCTCCCATATCTCGCCTCGAAGCCCTTTTATTCACACTCACCTCTCGACTGGCTCGCAAATCGGTCGAACTTTCCTCATGCAAAGCATACAATCCTACGCCACACTTCTCGCAACTTCCACCCTACCTCTTTTCATCCACTCCGTCTCTCTACCAACTCAAGGTCCTTCCCTCCCCTCTTCTTCTCCACTGGAAATTTGCAAATCGATCATCTCTCTCTATGCCAGCAAGACGGCGGCAACAAGCCCATTCATCTGGCGCGCTATAACAATGGAAAAAGACCGCTTCATGAAAGAGTTTGAAGATGCGGATGAGTGGACTACGCTTTCAATGCTGCAAGCGATCACCCTGTACATTCTCCTCAGAATATTCGACCAGGATTCATTTTCCGTCGACTTCGACCGCGAACTTGTTCGTGCGATGACGGTAAGATATTCCAACCTAGAGAACGGATAAAGGATAGCAAATTTAACATAATTTTCGCAGAAAATCGCGATGAAAGCCCAGCAACGTCAACATCTTTGCCAGGCTGAGGTAGAAGGCTGGCGCCCAGATTGGAAGGAATGGGTATTGTTGGAATCAAAGCGAAGGTGCTTCTTCATTTTCCCCCTTTGCTAAAGCTAGTTTTATTGATAAGGGGACAGGACGGTGACGCTACTCTTCATTCTTTACCTGCTGTTCGACATCAAGCCGCCGGAGCAAAAAGCCAAATCTCACGTCGGGCTTTCGGTTCTCCCGCTACCGGCGCACAAACAACTTTGGCAGGCTGGCGGAGAAGAAGAGTGGAGGCGAGAGTATGATGAGATGTTGAGGGCAAGGGAAGGGAGAAGCTATTTGAGGTACGAGGATTTGATGGATCTTGGGAAGGGGAAAGTAACTGGGGGGAGGATGAAAGATTTGAACGCATGGATGATAAGCGGTGATGCATTTGGAATGCTTGTTATGATGGCTGCGACGACGTTGTGATGTGAAGATTAGCTGGTTGCAAATAGACGTTGATGTTGACAAATGTAAGTTTCATTATTGGGAGATTGTTGTTGAGCTTACCATTCTCATAAATTGACTCGGGCTCTACAAGAGGTCTAGAAATAGAAAATTGTCTCTGTTTCATACCCTAAATTTGAGGAGGCCATCTTGACCTCCACTGGTTGGACCACAGACAGTAAGGGCATTAGTGAGATTTCGAGTCTGTATGTGAGGCTATCTCGTCATTCTTAACTGAGATTTTCTCGCAGAGCATGATCAGTACATAAATATGGTTGATTCACCCGCTATTGCTGTTCATAAGTATACGAAGTTGATTTCGAACGCCGTAACCCTTTCCACCCAGATGTTTCCCTCCCAGAGCTTTGCCACGCCGATCTCCCCCTACTATTCGCTCTTGTCACAGGCAAATCGACACCCTCCAAAATCTCAGCCCGTCCCGTCTCTACTGACCTTCCTACTCTAATCTTAGGATCTTTCCCAACCAAAAAATGCGATACCACATTATTAGTAAGTCTATTCACCTTGTCCAACACCCATCTCGTATCAGACGACGCCGAGACCTACGTAATAGCTTGCCAGTAGTTCCCTAGCTTCGTATACCTCGCCTTCACCAAGAACCAGATGGTGATGAAGACAATACACAGTAGATTGACGGCTGTAATCGCCATCACAGTAATCAATCCGCTCTGTCTATATGGCGCGCGTTGCGTCAGAGGAAGTTTTTTGAGACTCGCTGAAGGTGTCGAACCACACTGAACGTCTATAATACATCATCTGCGCTGCAACGCCAAACATAGTCTTGATAGCCAATGTATGCCGTTGCGTGTATGTGAGGGTGTCTTGGAAGAGCATGCGGTATTCGATTGAGGGGAAGATGTTATGGAAGCCATCGCAGTCGTAGCACAAGAAGAAAGTCTGGTTCCCGGTCACGTCTCCGTTGTCGTCTGTGATGATAATGTTCCCCGCCAAATCGTCGAATAGTCCGATTGTATTCATTTCAGCCAGTGTTGTGTTGATATTTTGATCGTAGGAAGAGGTATCTAGGGTGTCAGTGTCCCAAATCGTGACCGGTCCTTAGGGTTAACGTTGATGTCTAGTCGAATGTTCGCAATAGTTGTGGCATGAATGAGGAAGCAGAGGGTCATTTTGAAGGTGAAGTTTTGGTTCATCTCAAACACAGCCCATTCGCCAGCTCCACGAGAACCGAAATCTGCTATTGAGTTACTGACTGCATTCCAATCCTCCTCATCTCTGTCAGATGATAAAATCAACATGATCAAGGACGTCTCCGACACGGGAGTCTCGTGGATGGTAGAGTTAGACGGGTCGATCAAAGTCGAGTTTGCTGATCCCAGGTACACAGGAAATTCGGTGTTACGCGAGTTGGATCTGTATATGCGGGATTCGAGCAGTTGAAGGCTGCAGGTAGACATTGGTCTCCTACACAAGCTAGAGGGGCCAATTCTAGTCCTACTTGTTGGTAGACCTGGCCGTAATCAATCGTTCCAGATACGAACTGAGTTCCGTCGAAAAAGTCGACGTCTCTCGGATTAATGTCAAATTTCGGTGTGATTAGAGGTCTCATACAAGATACCCCGGAGTCAACTATCCATCTAGGCCCTACATAGTTTCCCAGGGTCGTGATATTCGAATTAAAAGGAAGCCAGGCTTGACGCAACATCCCAATATCACTGAAGCCTGCTGCGTTTGGAGCAGAATTCTGTGCAGATGGAATTTCACCAAAGGGCACATAATTCGGTGCCTCTCCCTAGTAGAACTGATCCGCAAAATTGTCCAGGGCGCTCTCAGACATCTGAACGAGACGTTCTGTCGGTGAGTGAAGTCTACAAGACTTGCGAAGTCTAGAGCAGACACCAAGATGGTTGATGTGTACGATTCCCCGTTGATATATTTTTTGGCCGTTTTAGGCATAGATGCATATACGAAGACGCTCCGGTTATCGTTCGATTATACCAAATTTTTTGCCACGGTTTTGTATATCAACCGGTTGATTATGTTAGAGGTGGCCGTCCCCGCCGAAGCATAGCCGATGTTGTAGAGCCGCGACGACATTCCAGACGTGCCAGCACGTATCCAGCAGATCCGGAGCAAGCATTTGCGCCAGGAGTCATTTTCACTAACGTCATGTATTTTAAGCCAGTTGGCTATAGACTGTGCGTAATTAAGCGATTCGGGCCTCCCCCACTTTAAACACCTATAATTCAAGAACTATAAGTTTAAATCACTTCTAAATTAGGTAGTTTTAAAGCTATTCTAATACTTTATAGCCCCTCCCTTGTTTTAAATATATGTGTCTAAACGCTATAACATACTTTTATTTAACTTAACTAAGAAATCAGTACTAATTCTAGGCTATAACTCTCTTAATACTATTTCTATTTTAAGGATATTTTTGATCTCGTGCTACTTCCTACTTAAAATATTCTTAATATACCTCTATAAGTTCTTAATTAGGGAAAGATCTAGCGACTGTAGGGGCTAGTCTAGCTTCAGGATATTAAGGTCCTTCTAAAACTTTTATACTACCTTTATAGTATACTAGGGAGCATTATCTTCTTAAACTATAACATCATTCCTATACTTTCACTTTATCTTCTTATAGAAAGGTATAAAGTACTTCGTATAAGTCTCTAAATAGCGTTGTGTATTTATTCGTCCCCCTTTTAGGATAATAACCAAAGGACCTATTTCGTTACTATAGTAACAAGACTAAGCACTAACTGCTATACGCCTAGATTTAAACGTAGGTTATAGGTTTTGATCTAAATACTCTTCCCTAGGGCCCCGTATAACGTAAATCACCGTCCTATCTTCTCTAACTATAAAAGTAACCTTATTAGACCAGACGACCTTATTATAGCTCATTTTCATCCGTTTTTCGGCCTTATACTAGTATAATCGCTTCTTGTTTTCAGGACGAAGGTACGACTTTCGGCGAGGCTTACGCTTAGCTTTTCCGTACGATTTAAGGACTTTTCGGACTATAGTTGTGTAAAGCTTGTGACCACTTTTGCTCGGCGTACACAGGGATTTGAGAGTCTCTTTTAGATTCTTTGTTATATGTTATACAAGTGCTCGGTTGTTCCGATCAGAGATCTTCTTCGAAGTACCCTAGCGAGGAAGTGTTTTAAATCTAGTTCGATCCTTTTCCTTATACCTAGTGATAAAGGAGGATATCGTAGAGTAGGAGCGGTGAAAAAGACGACAGATTGATTTGATAGACTCCCTAGTACAATATCTCCCCTAAATCTCAGCTCTCTACTCGGGTGTGAGCTCTTTTCAGGAGGTTTTACGTACTCGGCCTATAATAATATAGATTTTAAAAGGAGTGGATAATTATTTTGTGTGCTTAGTGGGGTAGGGAGGGGGGTTAAGCGAATCGGCTTTGCCAAAAACGGCCTAGTGGATTATGCACAGTCCATAGAACCGATTATACATGTAGCACCGGCGTTTTCTCCATGTTCAAGATGACCTTAAGGTCTTGGCCCCAGAATTTGATGAGCATTCCACGGGTGACGATACACCAGTGCCATCTGAATTAATCTCTGTACACACCAGCTTTTGGAGACTCAACATTGATATCCGCCCGGCAAATCATCGCTTCGGGTGGATTATTGGACAAGGCCGCTGGAATCAACGTAGTTTAGATAGCCACGGCTCGGTGGACATTCTTTTGACTGCCAATCACGAAAAGCCATCGCTTCATGCACGACACGCTCACCTTGCCCATGTTCTCGAGTCAAACGCATTGGTTATAATTGCGGATAAAAAATTACTCTTCGAGGGGAACCATCTCGATGCAACCCGTCCGGCTACTTTTGGCCAAAAAACAACACCAATCGCCTTTGGGAATTTAGAATACTCGCTTGAATTTACCAACCGAGTGGCTCGTCGGGTGCTACGGAATGTTTCACCTTCTCGAAACCTCTCATCTATGATACTCTAGCAAAGTCTATTCCAAGCCTGTCTACTCCTCTATCATGCCGGTTACTCTTCTTCGAGCACATGTTAGAAAGTCTGGCATTTCTCTACAATCAGGGATGCATGCACCGAGACATCAAACAGGAAAATATTCTCGCCTCTCTTTCTCCTATCCATGGAAGCTTATACAAGCGTACTAAGTCGAACCCCCTAGTAGTCGGCCACCCCCTGAAGTCGGCCGCCTCGCTTAGCACACCGCTAGTCCCTACCTACCCACTTTCGACTCAAATATCTTAATTATTTTTTAATAAAATTCTTTTAAATTTTACAAACAGCTAGAAGTGATCATGGAGCGCTTATATACTGAAGACGACATCTAATATACACTTAAGGACATAGCTAATGGCAAGTCTAAGCGCAAAGCTAGTCTCGACTAGGGTGTACCACGAGGCACCCTTCAAGACAGGATTTTAGGCCGCCTCCCTCGATCAGAAGCTCATGCACATGAACAAAGGCTTGCCCCGGTCCAGGAACAACGTCTTATAGATTAGGTACTGGTCTAGGAGAGCTTAGGCCAAAATCTAACACATGTGTAGATCCAAGCTTTTGCCGGACGGATTTTAGCTACTAAACACGATATAGCACCACTCGGAAAGCGTTAGATAGCCGGTTTTCTTCGCCGGAATCCTGTTCTTAAGACCAAGAAGCAATTCAGGATCGATTCTACACGCGTTAATAGCGCTACTTCCGATATTATTAAAGCTTAGTTCTAAAAATTAGAGATTCCGGCTATTAAGGCTATTAAACCGGAGAACCGTTAGAACATAGACGAAGTAGGGATTATAGAAGGCCAAGGAGAGAATAGACTAGTATTAGGGAGTGCCTAAAAACGTTTTATTTAAAAGTGTTATAGCTCTATAAAGGCACTAGGGCCCTGACGTCACGTAGGGACGTATTTATAAGAAGGTGCTGTATTACGAAGAAACTAAGCTAAGGAGAGAAGAAGAGAGGTGGCCTGTCACAGAGCACTTAGGCAGACGTAAAGTAAATAGTGCTCTATTACTTAGAATAATCGACGAAGAAGAGAAGGGGAAGGGAGAAGCTGCTACATATTTAACCTCTGCCCGAAACCTCGCTTAGGCCTAGCGCCGTCATGTGTAGAACAGGTCACGTGAACCAACTCCGTGACAATAGTCGACTCAATGACTTGATTCGACGCTCGTCGATTCAATGACTTGATAATAGCCTGTCCTTCTGATCGCTAGTCGATTCAATGACTTGACGACT